>JBBGZY010003697.1:0-74510 GCA_037952925.1 Lithobates clamitans
CCACAGCCCTGCTCCCCCTCCCAGCAGTGACTCCACAGCCCTGCTCTTCCTGCTCCCCCTCCCAACAGTGACTCCACAGCAGGAGGAGCAGAGCTGTGGAGTCACTGCTGGGAGGGGGAGCAGGGTGAGAAGAGCTGTGGAGTCACTGTGCTGGGAAGGGGGAGGGGGCAAGATGAGCAGAGCTGTGTTGTCACTGCTGGGAGGGGGAGCAGGGCTGTGGAGTCACTGCAATGACTCCACAGCCCTGATCCCCCTCCTAGCAGTGACTCCACAGCCCTGCTCCCCATCCCAGCAGTGACTCCACAGCCCTGCTCCCCCTCCTAGCAGTGACTCCACAGCCCTTCCCCCCCATCCCAGCAGTGACTCCACAGCTCTGCTCCCCCTCCCAGCAGTGACTCCACAGCCCTGCCCCCCCCTCCTAGCAGTGACTCCACAGCCCTGCTCCCCCTCCCAGCAATGACGCCACAGCCCTGCTCCCCCTTCCACCAGTGACACCGCAGCCCCGCTCCCCCTCCCAGCAGTGACTCCACAGCTCTGCTCCCCCTCCAAGCAGTGACTCCACAGCTCTGCTACCCCTCCCAGCAGTGACTCCACAGCCCCGCTCCCCCTCCCAGCAGTGACTCCACAGCCCAGCTCCCCCTCCCAGCAGTGACTCCACAGCTCTGCTCCCCCTCCCAGCAGTGACTCCACAGCTCTGCTCCCCCTCCCAGCAGTGACTCCACAGCTCTGCTCATCTTGCCTCCCCCTCCCAAAAGTAACTCAGAACTTCTGCTTCCCCCTCCCAGCAGAGACTCAGCAGTTAATTATGTCTTCCTATTATTTCAGTGTGTAATTCTATACAGTGTGACATGAACATGATCATATTACTTCATTACATAGGCGGGATCCGCTTCCTCCGTATTACATAGGCGGGGTCCGCTTCCTCCGTATTACATAGGCGGGGTCCGCTTCCTCCGTATTACATAGGCGGGGTCCGCTTCCTCCGTATTACATAGGCGGGGTCCGCTTCCTCCGTATTACATAGGCGGGGTCCGCTTCCTCCGTATTACATAGGCGGGGTCCGCTTCCTCCGTATTACATAGGCGGGGTCCGCTTCCTCCGTATTACATAGGCGGGGTCCGCTTCCTCCGTATTACATAGGTAGGGTCCGCTTCCTCCGTATTACATAGGCGGGATCCGCTTCCTCCGTATTACATAGGCGGGGTCCGCTTCCTCCGTATTACATAGGCGGGGTCCGCTTCCTCCGTATTACATAGGCGGGGTCCGCTTCCTCCGTATTACATAGGCGGGGTCCGCTTCCTCCGTATTACATAGGCGGGGTCCGCTTCCTCCGTATTACATAGGCGGGGTCCGCTTCCTCCGTATTACATAGGCGGGGTCCGCTTCCTCCGTATTACATAGGCGGGGTCCGCTTCCTCCGTATTACGTAGGCGGGGTCCGCTTCCTCCGTATTACATAGGCGGGGTCCGCTTCCTCCGTATTACGTAGGCGGGGTCCGCTTCCTCCGTATTACATAGGCGGGGTCCGCTTCCTCCGTATTACATAGGCGGGATCCGCTTCCTCCGTATTACATAGGCGGGGTCCGCTTCCTCCGTATTACATAGGCGGGGTCCGCTTCCTCCGTATTACATAGGCGGGATCCGCTTCCTCCGTATTACATAGGCGGGGTCCGCTTCCTCCGTATTACATAGGCGGGGTCCGCTTCCTCCGTATTACATAGGCGGGGTCCGCTTCCTCCGTATTACATAGGCGGGGTCCGCTTCCTCTGTATTACATAGGCGGGGTCCGCTTCCTCCGTATTACATAGGCGGGGTCCGCTTCCTCTGTATTACATAGGCGGGGTCCGCTTCCTCCGTATTACATAGGCGGGATCCGCTTCCTCCGTATTACATAGGCGGGGTCCGCTTCCTCCGTATTACATAGGCGGGGTCCGCTTCCTCTGTATTACATAGGCGGGGTCCGCTTCCTCCGTATTACATAGGCGGGGTCCGCTTCCTCTGTATTACATAGGCGGGGTCCGCTTCCTCCGTATTACATAGGCGGGGTCCGCTTCCTCTGTATTACATAGGCGGGGTCCGCTTCCTCCGTATTACATAGGCGGGGTCCGCTTCCTCCGTATTACATAGGCGGGGTCCGCTTCCTCCGTATTACATAGGCAGGATCCGCTTCCTCCGTATTACATAGGCAGGATCCGCTTCCTCTGTATTAGTGCCTCCGTCCACCCTGGGGGGGGGGGGGGGGGTTGTTTGCCCACCAGCCGCCACTGATGTGACCTATACATTTAATAAATTGCTGTTTTTGCTCCTCAGGTCCGGTTTGGAGAGATTTCTCTCTCTTTTCCAGGAAAGTCTCTCCAGGATTGCGGGGAGGATGCGCTTCCTTTTATCAGACGGCGATGAATTTCCTTTCTTGTATTGTAATGCTCAGACCTTTGTGTCTCTCCGATTTCACAGCATGAAAAGTGCCTCTTTAATAAACATCCCTTTTCTAGGAAAGTCTTAATGGAAATGGCAGCGACACGTTAATAGCATTGATTATCCCTCCCGAGTCCTCCGGCGGAGTCTATTCTCCTCTCTGCGGGAAGCCAAAAGATCATAAAATGAAAATGTAATGAAATAGATCAGGCCTGAAATTTCTGCAGAAGAACTCCGTATCCCAATATATGGTGACCGCCATGGCCAGCAAACCCCCATCAGGATTCCAATTAGTACTGCACATGGGTCCGACCTTGGATGAGAACCAACGAAGAGACCATATCATGCAATGCCAGATTCCACCAGCAGATGGCGCTGCAGGTAAGCTTGTTCCCGAGGACTGTCATCCTGCAGACCTCCTTTAACCACTTGTCTACCGGAGCAATTATTTTGCTAGAAATTACTCCACCCCCCTGCAAAGCAATTATATATTTTCTAAAAGCAGAGACCCTGGAGAATAAAACGGCAGTTGCAACTTTTTTATGGAGCAGGATATTGGCGCAGCTATTTTTCAAATACATGGGTGAGAATTATTGACCGGATCATATCATGCAATGCCAGATTCCAACAGATTGGGGTTGTGAGTAAGCTTGTACCCAAGGACTGTTATCCTGCTGATCTCCTTTAACCACTTGTCTACCAACCCCCCCGCCCCCTTGCAAAGCAATTATATATTTTCTGAAAGCAGAGACCCTGGAGAATAAAACTGCAGTTGCAATTTTTTCTTATGGAGCATGATATTGGCGCAGCTATTTTTCAAATGCATGGATGAGAACCAATGGAGAGACCATATCATGCAATGCCAGATTCCATCAGCAGATGGCGCTGCAATGTTCTCATTTAGCATTATATTGGTGCAGCTATTTTTTTAATGCATGGATGAGAATCAATGAATGGATCATATCATGCAATGCCAGATTCCACCAGCAGATGGCGCTGCAATGTTCTCATTTAGCATTATATTGGTGCAGCTATTTTTTTAATGCATGGATGAGAATCAATGAATGGATCATATCATGCAATGCCAGATTCCACCAGCAGATGGCGCTGCAGGTAAGCTAATACTCGAGGACTGTCAATCGGCCGATCCCATTTAATCCATTGTCTACCGGAGCATTTTTTTTTTGCCAGAAATGACTCTAAACCCCCCAAAACCAATGAAAAGACCATATCATGCAATGCCAGATTCCACCAGCAGATGGCGGTGCAGGTAAGCTTGTACCAGAGGACTGTCATCCTGCTGGTCTCCTTTAACCACTTGTCTACCGGAGCAATTTTTTTGCTAGAAATTACTCTAACCCCCCCCCCCCCAAGCAATTCTATATCTTCTAAAAGCAGAGACCCTGGAGAATAAAATGGAAGTTGCATTTTTTTTTTTTATGAAGCATGATAATGGCGCAGTTTTTTTTCAAATGGATGAGAACCAATGAAGAGACCATATAATGCAATGCCAGATTCCAACAGCAGATGGCGCTGTAGGTAAGCTTGCACCCGAGGACTGTCATCCTGCGGACCTCCTTTAACCACTTGTCTACCGGAGCAATTATTTTGCTAGAAATTACTCTAAACTCCCCCCCCCCCCAAACAATTATATGTTTTCCAAAAGCAGAGACCCTGGAAAATAAAATGGTGGCAGTTGCAATTTTTTATGGAACATGATATTGGCGCAGCTATTTTATAAATGCATATTTCAGGAAAAATAATACATTTAAAATGAATTTTAGTGCAAACAAACACAATATTACTCCCAATTTATGTTTACATACACATGCTCTTGCATGAATTGGGGTGTGTACATGGGTGACGGGGGCGTTTTAATTTTATTTTTCATGACTTACATTTTTTTTATATACAGTAATTGTTTTTAATTATTAAAAAATAATAATCTTAAATTACCTTTTTTGCAGTCACAGAGGGCCAATGAGCCCCCTATATGCGATAGCATTGGCTGGTGACAGGTCCTCTTTATAGAGCCAGCAGGCATCTATTAGACTCTTTACGTCTCCTCTGATTTGCAATGCAGCTAATCAAGCACAGAATGGCAGCGGGATCACTTGGCAGGTGAGTCTGCCATTAGGGGCCAATATGGGGTGCATACTAGGAAATTGGGCTAAAAGCCCCCAGATGTTTGGAAATGAAGCCACAAGCTCTGTTAAGAATGAACACCTGACAAACACCAGAGATGCCGGGTGACCGGTCTGGGCCTGAGCCGTCATTCTGCTCTCCCGGCGTCCCGTCACAGCCGTGTCCCTCCGGCCTCCCCGCACAGATTCTGCTGGAAGCGGTGCAATTTACTATTGCAGATCTGTCATCAGAAGGTGAGAAGAGACGGTCGCCCTTATTTGTGTGGGCAAACCGCCGACCACCAAATCCAGGGGGACTGACCGGGATGCATATTCCTCCTCCCTAGAACCACTATATCCAGAAGTGCCCAGAGTTCCCCCCCTTACACCCAGGAGTGCCCAGCAGAGTCCCCCTTTTCATTCATATGTGCCCAGCAGAGTCCCCCCTTACATCCAGAAGTGCCCAGAGTCCCGTCCCCCCCCTACACCTAGGAGTGCCCAGCATTGCTGATCTGTGTTGGGGACTCAGGAAGGGTCACATCTGGCTGACTGCTGGTGAATGTGCCGCTCTCCCAGCTAGGCCGGGGTTCCTGCAGGCCAGATAAAAGCTTGTAGGGAGCCGGTTTTAGTAGGAGGGCCCAGCAGAGTCCCCCCTTACATTCATATGTGCCCAGCAGAGTCCCCCCTTACATTCATATATGTGCCCAGCAGAGTCCCCACTTACATTCAGATGTGCCCAGCAGAGTCCCCCCTTACATTCAGATGTGCCCAGCAGAGTCCCCCCTTACATTCAGATGTGCCCAGCAGAGTCCCCCCTTACATTCATATGTGCCCAGCAGAGTCCGCCCTTACATTCAGATATGTCCAGCAGAGTCCCCCCTTACATTCAGATATGTCCAGCAGAGTCCCCCCTTACATTCATATGTGCCCAGCAGAGTCCCCCCTTACATTCATATGTGCCCAGCAGAGTCCCCCCTTTACACGCAGAAGTGCCCAGAGTCCCCATCCCCCCTACACCTAGGAGTGCCCAGCATTGGTGATCTGTGTTGGGGACTCAGGAAGGGCCACATCTGGCTGACTGCTGGTGAATGTGCAGCTCTCCCAGCTAGGCCGGGGTTCCTGCAGGCCAGATAAAAGCTTGTAGGGAGCCGGTTTTGGTAGTTTAGGGACTCCTGTGTTCTAACCCAAAAAATATGAAATAAAGGTGATCCGCATGATGCTCCGGAATCAGTACACCGGCATCGTTGCCCCCAGGGGACGTGCATTCAGCATAGCTGCTGGTGTGAACAAGCCATTTGGGTGTTCCTCCTCATTCGATGAGTGTCACACAACAGGAAGTAAGGGAAAATCCTCCTAATGGACACACAGGCAGCAATAAAAGGAAGGTTTACCATAGGATGGGATGGCCATGTACCCATGAGGTAGATTTGCCCTCACTTCCTGTCCAGTTGATGGGACTTTCAACAAAAATCAGGCCTGAAACACACTTTTTCACTGAGGCATGGTAACGCGCAGGTTACATGCATTAGCAAGTTGCCATGCCATTGGTTTTGAACGGCACCCCAATGCACTCAGGCAACACCACATCATCACATGTGCACCACAACGCATGGTAATGCACTACCTGGTCCTCTGCAATGCCAAAAATAGCGCAGTCCTCTTTTTGGACATTTTGGCGGAATGCTGATCATTTGAAACCCTTTTTGCCTGAAAATACTTCCTGCTAAGAATCCATTCCCAAGGCATCTAATTCTCTTCCTGAATGAGTGGATACAATGTAACAAATGTATTATATACAATATGAACACATAGTGAACTCCTCTTCCTCACCATTGGATAGGAAAAGAGTGCGCTCCATGTGCCAAGTGTGCACAATGGTCATTGAGTTAGGAGGCCACTAGTGGGAGCCAAACTCCACCATACGGCACATCTCCATGTGTTGGGGGCAGGAAATACAAAAGTTGTGTTCAGAACTGTCATTTCCTCGGCAGCACCGGAGATGGAGTTTGGATCTGGATGGTTGTTCAGGAGAAAATCATCAACAGAGACCACAGCAAACGTGTGTTAAATCCCACGTTTTACTTGTGTTACTGCAATGTATGGTACAACGCTGGAGATGTGCTTCTCCAGGAGGCCCATTGACCACAAAGGTTTTTACTAGCCAAGGTACAGCTGTATTTTTGATGCTGACAAGCATAGCAAGCAGACGCCTCCATCATACGGGGCAGGCAAAAACCACACCGCCATCATAGGGGCAGTCGAGGCCCACAGCTCCGTCATAGAGGGCACCGGAGGTCCACACCTGAGAGCAGCGTAGGTCCACACCACCGTCATAGAGGGCAGCGGAGGTCCACACCACCGTCATAGAGGGCAGCGGAGGTCCACACCACCGTCATAGAGGGCAGCGGAGGTTCACACCACCGTCATAGAGGGCAGCGGAGGTCCATACCACTGTCATATAGAGCAGCAAATGTCCACACCTGAGAGCAGCGTAGGTCCACACCACCATCATAGAAAGCAGAGGAGGTCCACATCACCATCATGGAGAGCAGAGGAGGGCCACACCGCCATCAAAGAGAGCAGCAGAGGTCCACACCTCCATCATAGAGATCAGCGGAGGTCCACACCTCCATCATAGAGATCAGCGGAGGTCCACAACCCCATCATAGAGATCAGCGGAGGTCCACACCTCCATCATAGAGATCAGCAGAGGTCCACACCTCCATCATAGAGATCAGCGGAGGGCCACACCTCCATCATAGAAAGCAGAGGAGGGCCACACCTCCATCAAAGAGAGTAGCAGAGGTCCACACCGCCATCATAGAGAGCAGAAGAGGTCCACACCTCCATCAAAGAGAGCAGCAGAGGTCCACAACCCCATCATAGAGATCAGCGGAGGTCCACACCTCCATCATAGAGATCAGCGGAGGTCCACACCTCCATCATAGAGATCAGCGGAGGTCCACACCTCCATCATAGAGATCAGCGGAGGTCCACACCTCCATCATAGAGATCAGCGGAGGTCCACACCTCCATCATAGAGATCAGCGGAGGTCCACACCTCCATCATAGAGATCAGCGGAGGTCCACACCTCCATCATAGAGAGCAGCAGTGGTCCACACCATCATAGAGAGCAGCGGAGCTCCACACCTTCATCATAGAGAACATATTAGGTTAGGGCACTAATACCCTGGCTGCAGTATGGACCCGCTACAAGTATGCAGAATAAGAGGTCAGAACTCTGGACCAGGGTTAGAGCCATCAAGCCATTTTCCTCTCAAACTGCAATGCCGCTATAAAGTATGTGTTGGCCTTTCAGCATCCTGCCTGTTAACAGGTGGTGGTGGTGGGGGGGATGGGGGGGTCAGTTCCCAAAAGACCTCCCTATAGGTGTAAAATTTCATCGTATTGATCGTATTCTTTGCGTTCCAGATGTTTCATCTCCTGAACGGCATTCACAAAGACGGCATGGGTCAAAGATGAATGGCTATCATATAACACCAATTATGATGAGGATTATTATGACAACGCCAAAGTGGACGGTCAGGCTGGCTGTGCCGCGCCGCAACGGAAACTACACAATATGGTCACCTGACCGTCCCACCTACTATATGGCCACAAGAGAGTGTAAAGTCGCTTGAAAGTCACACTTGAAATTGTGCTACCTTGGAGTTGCACTAGTGTGAATGGAGCCTCACTCTGGGATGTGCGGTGATATGCCACCTGTGCAGCGCAATCAATGTTTTGTATGGGTTTGCATTTGTATGGATGTGTATGTGGGGGGTTTAGCTTTTTTTTGGGGGGGGGGGGGGTGTTACATGCTTGGATGCAACTCTCATTTTTTTACACTTTCTCACTAAACTTATTTTTTATCACATGGGGACCAAAAGTCCCCTATGTGATACTCTCTTGTTGTGACAGGTCTATTAGACCCCTGATGGTCTCCTCCGGTCTATTAAACCCCTGATGGTCTCCTCCGGTCTATTAAAGCCCTGATGGTCTCCTCCGGTCTATTAAAGCCCTGATGGTCTCCTCCGGTCTATTAAAGCCCTGATGGTCTTCTCCGGTCTATTAAACCCCTGATGGTCTCCTCCGTTCTATTAAAGCCCTGATGGTCTCCTCCGGTCTATTAAACACCTGATGGTCTCCCCTGGTCTATTAGATCCCTGATGGTCTTTTAGACCCCTGATTGTCTCCTCTGGTCTATTAGACCCCTGATTGTCTCCACTGGTCTATTAGACCCCTGATTGTCTCCTCTGGTCTATTAGACCCCTGATTGTCTCCCGTGTCAGGGCTGGGTTCAGCCCTTCCTTCTCAAAGCTAGCCACTCAGCTGTCGGCTAATTGCCAGCTCCTTTCTCTTCACAGTTACTCACCTGTTGATGATATCCTGCTCGTCAGTCCTGCCTACTTAAGCCATCCAGTCCAGATGGTCTCAGCCTTCGCCTTGGTCACATCTCTGGAGACGCTCTCCTGTGTTCCAGTTAAAGACTTGCTTGGCTGACATCCCTTCTGCCTCCAGATCCTGCTTGCTGTTCTACTACGCTCATTTCTGGCTCCCTGACGTTTTGGCTCGTCTGACTATCCGTTCTGGTTCCTGAACTCTGGCTATGTTTTGACTACATTTACTCTGTTTACCTTTTTTTATTATTATTAAACAAGTGAGATTTAACTGTACTTCTGTCTCGGTCTGATTCATGGTTTCTGACAGTAGGCGAAGGCCATGAATTCAGAAGCTGCTGTGAATCCTCTTGTTGGTAATATTTTTTACTTATTGGATGAGCGGGATCACCGCATGGATCAGTTTGCCATGGCGTTACAAACGCTCCTGAGATGCACGGCTCACCTGGAATCCCCCACTGTGGCTGCTTCGGTACAACCCAAGTTGCAGGCCATCCCTGCTGCTGCTCCAGTCTCTGTGCAGGCACCCGCCTCGAGTATTACCTCTATAAGAGGTATGTCTGGTTCTGCTCCGCTTCCCCAGCGATTTGAGATATACTTCGAGATGCTGCCCCAGGCGTTTGCCATGGACAGAAGCAAAATAGGTTTCATGATATCTTTGCTTTCTGAGAGAGCCTTGGTCTGGGCAAACCCTCTATGGGAGACGCAAAAACCTGTTGTCTTGAGTTACTCAGAGTTTGTGACTTCTTTTAAATGGGCATTTGACGTTCCCGCACGCTCTGCTTCTGCTGCCAAGTGCCTCCTGTCCCCTGCAGCCGTTCAGAGACATTCATAACTGCATGCACGTGCAGTGTCCTCTCCCCTGCAGCCGCTCAGAGCCATTCATAACTGCATGCACGTGCAGTGCCCTCTCCCCTGCAGCCACTCAGAGCCATTCATAACTCCATGCACGTGCAGTGCCCTCTCCCCTGCAGCCGCTCAGAGACATTCATAACTGCATGCACGTGCAGTGCCCTCTCACCTGCAGCTGCTCAGAGCCGTTCATAACTGCATGCATGTGCAGTGCCCTCTCCTCTGCAGCCACTCAGAGCCATTCATAACTCCATGCACGTGCAGTGCCCTCTCCCCTGCAGCTGCTCAGAGACATTCATAACTGCATGCACGTGCAGTGCCCTCTCCTCTAGCTGAGCTCCGCCAGAAAATACTGCAACTGTGCTAAAGTCAGATCATCCCCTGCAGTCCCATTTCATTCAGCACCCGCCTTCGTCTCTGGCCAGCTCACTCTTTCTTTGGCCTTCCCCTCTCCCTGCATCAGTGATGATTCTACGGTCCGGGCAGAACTGGGAAAACCGGCTTTGTGTGCCATCGTGGCTGAGCAATTGGTTTCCCCTCCCCCCCCCCTCCAAAAAATAAACAGTAGACGGGATGGCGGGGCTGCGCCCTTTTGTATTCCTTTCAAAGCTTCATTTTTTTAAAAAAAATTTGCCCCTGGGGCACTACTCTTTAACTTTACCGCACACCAGATGAAATTTCAAAGCAGGAAAGAAACGACTGCGGTCTGTGCATTTAGGCTAAGTTTACACATGCAGCTGTTCCTGCCACACCTCTGAAAAGCAATCTCCGGGGGATCGCTTTTCAGAGGTGTTTGACAGATGGTGAGGAGGTGATATGTCGCCTCTTCACTGCCTGTTTTAACTCTATAAAATCCAGGCACAAGTTGCCATGCCATTGGTTTTGAACGGCACCCCAATGCACTCAGGCAACACCACATCATCACATGTGCACCACAACGCATGGTAATGCACTACCTGGTCCTCTGCAATGCCAAAAATAGCGCAGTCCTTTTTTTGGACATTTTGGCGGAATGCTGATCATTTGAAACCCTTTTTGCCTGAAAATACTTCCTGCTAAGAATCCATTCCCAAGGCATCTAATTCTCTTCCTGAATGAGTGGATACAATGTAACAAATGTATTATATACAATATGAACACATAGTGAACTCCTCTTCCTCACCATTGGATAGGAAAAGAGTGCGCTCCATGTGCCAAGTGTGCACAATGGTCATTGAGTTAGGAGGCCACTAGTGGGAGCCAAACTCCACCATACGGCACATCTCCATGTGTTGGGGGCAGGAAATACAAAAGTTGTGTTCAGAACTGTCATTTCCTCAGCAGCACTGGAGATGGAGTTTGGATCTGGATGGTTGTTCAGGAGAAAATCATCAACAGAGACCACAGCAAACGTGTGTTAAATCCCACGTTTTACTTGTGTTACTGCAATGTATGGTACAACGCTGGAGATGTGCTTCTCCAGGAGGCCCATTGACCACAAAGGTTTTTACTAGCCAAGGTACAGCTGTATTTTTGATGCTGACAAGCATAGCAAGCAGACGCCTCCATCATACGGGGCAGGCAAAAACCACACCGCCATCATAGGGGCAGTCGAGGCCCACAGCTCCGTCATAGAGGGCACCGGAGGTCCACACCTGAGAGCAGCGTAGGTCCACACCACCGTCATAGAGGGCAGCGGAGGTCCACACCACCGTCATAGAGGGCAGCGGAGGTCCACACCACCGTCATAGAGGGCAGCGGAGGTTCACACCACCGTCATAGAGGGCAGCGGAGGTCCATACCACTGTCATATAGAGCAGCAAATGTCCACACCTGAGAGCAGCGTAGGTCCACACCACCATCATAGAAAGCAGAGGAGGTCCACATCACCATCATGGAGAGCAGAGGAGGGCCACACCGCCATCAAAGAGAGCAGCAGAGGTCCACACCTCCATCATAGAGATCAGCGGAGGTCCACACCTCCATCATAGAGATCAGCGGAGGTCCACAACCCCATCATAGAGATCAGCGGAGGTCCACACCTCCATCATAGAGATCAGCAGAGGTCCACACCTCCATCATAGAGATCAGCGGAGGGCCACACCTCCATCATAGAAAGCAGAGGAGGGCCACACCTCCATCAAAGAGAGTAGCAGAGGTCCACACCGCCATCATAGAGAGCAGAAGAGGTCCACACCTCCATCAAAGAGAGCAGCAGAGGTCCACAACCCCATCATAGAGATCAGCGGAGGTCCACACCTCCATCATAGAGATCAGCGGAGGTCCACACCTCCATCATAGAGATCAGCGGAGGTCCACACCTCCATCATAGAGATCAGCGGAGGTCCACACCTCCATCATAGAGATCAGCGGAGGTCCACACCTCCATCATAGAGATCAGCGGAGGTCCACACCTCCATCATAGAGAGCAGCAGTGGTCCACACCATCATAGAGAGCAGCGGAGCTCCACACCTTCATCATAGAGAACATATTAGGTTAGGGCACTAATACCCTGGCTGCAGTATGGACCCGCTACAAGTATGCAGAATAAGAGGTCAGAACTCTGGACCAGGGTTAGAGCCATCAAGCCATTTTCCTCTCAAACTGCAATGCCGCTATAAAGTATGTGTTGGCCTTTCAGCATCCTGCCTGTTAACAGGTGGTGGTGGTGGGGGGGATGGGGGGGTCAGTTCCCAAAAGACCTCCCTATAGGTGTAAAATTTCATCGTATTGATCGTATTCTTTGCGTTCCAGATGTTTCATCTCCTGAACGGCATTCACAAAGACGGCATGGGTCAAAGATGAATGGCTATCATATAACACCAATTATGATGAGGATTATTATGACAACGCCAAAGTGGACGGTCAGGCTGGCTGTGCCGCGCCGCAACGGAAACTACACAATATGGTCACCTGACCGTCCCACCTACTATATGGCCACAAGAGAGTGTAAAGTCGCTTGAAAGTCACACTTGAAATTGTGCTACCTTGGAGTTGCACTAGTGTGAATGGAGCCTCACTCTGGGATGTGCGGTGATATGCCACCTGTGCAGCGCAATCAATGTTTTGTATGGGTTTGCATTTGTATGGATGTGTATGTGGGGGGTTTAGCTTTTTTTTTGGGGGGGGGGGGGGGGGGTGTTACATGCTTGGATGCAACTCTCATTTTTTTACACTTTCTCACTAAACTTATTTTTTATCACATGGGGACCAAAAGTCCCCTATGTGATACTCTCTTGTTGTGACAGGTCTATTAGACCCCTGATGGTCTCCTCCGGTCTATTAAACCCCTGATGGTCTCCTCCGGTCTATTAAAGCCCTGATGGTCTCCTCCGGTCTATTAAAGCCCTGATGGTCTCCTCCGGTCTATTAAACCCCTGATGGTCTTCTCCGGTCTATTAAACCCCTGATGGTCTCCTCCGTTCTATTAAAGCCCTGATGGTCTCCTCCGGTCTATTAAACACCTGATGGTCTCCCCTGGTCTATTAGATCCCTGATGGTCTTTTAGACCCCTGATTGTCTCCTCTGGTCTATTAGACCCCTGATTGTCTCCACTGGTCTATTAGACCCCTGATTGTCTCCTCTGGTCTATTAGACCCCTGATTGTCTCCCGTGTCAGGGCTGGGTTCAGCCCTTCCTTCTCAAAGCTAGCCACTCAGCTGTCGGCTAATTGCCAGCTCCTTTCTCTTCACAGTTACTCACCTGTTGATGATATCCTGCTCGTCAGTCCTGCCTACTTAAGCCATCCAGTCCAGATGGTCTCAGCCTTCGCCTTGGTCACATCTCTGGAGACGCTCTCCTGTGTTCCAGTTAAAGACTTGCTTGGCTGACATCCCTTCTGCCTCCAGATCCTGCTTGCTGTTCTACTACGCTCATTTCTGGCTCCCTGACGTTTTGGCTCGTCTGACTATCCGTTCTGGTTCCTGAACTCTGGCTATGTTTTGACTACATTTACTCTGTTTACCTTTTTTTATTATTATTAAACAAGTGTGATTTAACTGTACTTCTGTCTCGGTCTGATTCATGGTTTCTGACAGTAGGCGAAGGCCATGAATTCAGAAGCTGCTGTGAATCCTCTTGTTGGTAATATTTTTTACTTATTGGATGAGCGGGATCACCGCATGGATCAGTTTGCCATGGCGTTACAAACGCTCCTGAGATGCACGGCTCACCTGGAATCCCCCACTGTGGCTGCTTCGGTACAACCCAAGTTGCAGGCCATCCCTGCTGCTGCTCCAGTCTCTGTGCAGGCACCCGCCTCGAGTATTACCTCTATAAGAGGTATGTCTGGTTCTGCTCCGCTTCCCCAGCGATTTGAGATATACTTCGAGATGCTGCCCCAGGCGTTTGCCATGGACAGAAGCAAAATAGGTTTCATGATATCTTTGCTTTCTGAGAGAGCCTTGGTCTGGGCAAACCCTCTATGGGAGACGCAAAAACCTGTTGTCTTGAGTTACTCAGAGTTTGTGACTTCTTTTAAATGGGCATTTGACGTTCCCGCACGCTCTGCTTCTGCTGCCAAGTGCCTCCTGTCCCCTGCAGCCGTTCAGAGACATTCATAACTGCATGCACGTGCAGTGTCCTCTCCCCTGCAGCCGCTCAGAGCCATTCATAACTGCATGCACGTGCAGTGCCCTCTCCCCTGCAGCCGCTCAGAGACATTCATAACTGCATGCACGTGCAGTGTCCTCTCCCCTGCAGCCGCTCAGAGACATTCATAACTGCATGCACGTGCAGTGTCCTCTCCCCTGCAGCCGCTCAGAGACATTCATAACTGCATGCACGTGCAGTGTCCTCTCCCCTGCAGCCGCTCAGAGACATTCATAACTGCATGCACGTGCAGTGTCCTCTCCCCTGCAGCCGCTCAGAGCCATTCATAACTGCATGCACGTGCAGTGCCCTCTCCCCTGCAGCCACTCAGAGCCATTCATAACTCCATGCACGTGCAGTGCCCTCTCCCCTGCAGCCGCTCAGAGACATTCATAACTGCATGCACGTGCAGTGCCCTCTCACCTGCAGCTGCTCAGAGCCGTTCATAACTGCATGCATGTGCAGTGCCCTCTCCTCTGCAGCCACTCAGAGCCATTCATAACTCCATGCACGTGCAGTGCCCTCTCCCCTGCAGCCGCTCAGAGACATTCATAACTGCATGCACGTGCAGTGTCCTCTCCCCTGCAGCCGCTCAGAGCCATTCATAACTGCATGCACGTGCAGTGCCCTCTCCCCTGCAGCCACTCAGAGCCATTCATTACTCCATGCACGTGCAGTGCCCTCTCCCCTGCAGCCGCTCAGAGACATTCATAACTGCATGCACGTGCAGTGCCCTCTCACCTGCAGCTGCTCAGAGCCGTTCATAACTGCATGCATGTGCAGTGCCCTCTCCTCTGCAGCCACTCAGAGCCATTCATAACTCCATGCACGTGCAGTGCCCTCTCCCCTGCAGCTGCTCAGAGACATTCATAACTGCATGCACGTGCAGTGCCCTCTCCTCTAGCTGAGCTCCGCCAGAAAATACTGCAACTGTGCTAAAGTCAGATCATCCCCTGCAGTCCCATTTCATTCAGCACCCGCCTTCGTCTCTGGCCAGCTCACTCTTTCTTTGGCCTTCCCCTCTCCCTGCATCAGTGATGATTCTACGGTCCGGGCAGAACTGGGAAAACCGGCTTTGTGTGCCATCGTGGCTGAGCAATTGGTTTCCCCTCCCCCCCCCCTCCAAAAAATAAACAGTAGACGGGATGGCGGGGCTGCGCCCTTTTGTATTCCTTTCAAAGCTTCATTTTTTAAAAAAAAATTTGCCCCTGGGGCACTACTCTTTAACTTTACCGCACACCAGATGAAATTTCAAAGCAGGAAAGAAACGACTGCGGTCTGTGCATTTAGGCTAAGTTTACACATGCAGCTGTTCCTGCCACACCTCTGAAAAGCAATCTCCGGGGGATCGCTTTTCAGAGGTGTTTGACAGATGGTGAGGAGGTGATATGTCGCCTCTTCACTGCCTGTTTTAACTCTATAAAATCCAGGCACTCTTTACTACCTAATTTAACTCTATAAAAGCCAATCCACCTCACTGCGACTGCGTGCATTACACTCAGCCGCAGCGTCGGCCCCATTGGCTTAAATGGGATGCAATCGGCAGCAGTGCATGACAGCAGTGGGTCAATTTCAAGTACACAGCCCCTATTCCCCCCTACCCCAGCACTCCCTTCCCCCCTACCCCAGCACCCCACCCCCCATCCCCCCTACCCCAGCACCCCGCCCCCACCCAGCTACCTTTGCAGCTTAACCCTTTCATGCCTTTAGCCCATTTCTGACATTTGTTACCTACAAGTTAAAAATCCGTATTTTTTGCTTTATACTTTATAAATATATGACTTTATGAATTATAAATATTTTTTTTAGCAGAGACCCTAGAGAATAAAATGGCGATCGTTGCAATATTTTATGTCACGCGGTATTTGCGCTGCGGTCTTTCAAACGCAATTTTTTGGGAAAAAAAAAAAAAAAAAAAGACACTTTCATGAATTTAAAAAAAAAACTAAACAGTAAAGTTAGCCCAATTTTTTTTTGTATAATGTGAAAGATGATGTTACACCGAGTAAATAGATACCCAACATGTCACGCTTTGAAATTGCGCACACTCGCAGAATGGCGAAAAACGACAGTACCTTAAAAATCTCCATAGTCTAAGCTTTAAAAAAAAAAAAAACTGTAACGGTTACCAGGTTAGAGTTACAGAGGAGGTCTTTTGCTAGAATTATTGCTCTCGCTCTGACGATCGCGGCGATACCTCACATGTGTGGTGCGAAAACCGTTTACATTTGTGGGCGCGACTTCCGTATGCGTTTTCTTCGCTGCGCGAGCCCCCTGGGAACGGGGTAAATATAAGATACAAATCATATACAACAATCATATGCAGAGTAATAATATATATATATATATAAAAAAAAAGAAAATTCTTATAATTTCCTTCTTTGTATCTTTTGTAGCCAATGATATGCCTTACAGCTCCTGAAGAAGCACTGCAGCGAAACATGTAGAGCCCAACAAGCATTCTTATAGCTACTCAAGCTTTATATCCACATTATTGTTCCATTATGTTTTTTGATAATTTTTTATGCATTTCTGTATTCTTGAGAGTTAACTTCTGTTCACTCTTTTTAATATTTTGATATCAATAAAATATGTTTTATATAAAAATATATTCTTCGTTCATATCCATGGCACCATAAAAATCCCCCTTTCCAGTTCTCTATAAATTCTATATACAAGGGTGATTCCATAGGGGGCTTGCACAGTGCAGTCTCCAGTCAGTCCTGTTAGCTCGGAGTTTGGGGGGGGGGGGGGCAGTTCCTTGCCACCAAGGCTTTGGGGCTGTGTGTTTCTATTTACACACACAGTGCAGGGAGACACAACTCTATACAAGGGGGGCTTGGACAGTGCAGTCTCCAGTCAGTTTGTTAGCTTGGAGGGGGGTGGGGAGTTCTTTGCCACCCTAGTCTATGAGGCCGTGTGTTTCTATTGAGGCACACAGCGTAGAGAGACACAACTCTAGTCTCTGCATACGAGGGCGACTCCATAGGATGCTTGGACAGCGCAGTCTCCAGTCACCCCTGTTAGTTCGGAGAATGGAGGGGGGGGAAGCAGTTCCTTGCCACCAAGGCTATGGGGCTGTGTGTTTCTATTGATGCACACAGTGCAGGGAGACACAACTCTATACAAGGGTGACTCCAAAGGGGGCTTTGACATTGCAGTCTCCGGTCAGTTTGTTAGCTTGGGGGGGGGGGGTTCTTTGCCACCCTAGTCTATGGGGCTGTGTGTTTCCATTGAGGCACACAGCGTAGAGAGACACAACTCTAGTCCCTGCATACAAGGGTGACTCCATAGGATGCTTGTGAGATGAATCACAGCCACGACCGCCCCAATATAGGAATTGAAATCAAATGTAAAAAAAATAAATAATATTAATCTTGGTGATCTGCCAAACAATTTCAGGCTCTGTCCAGGAAGGGGTTAACCCCCGGCTTCCTGTGATTGGATCAGAATTGTAGCTTTGCTTAAACAGATCCACATGTTACAAAGTGTCACTATATATATATATATATTGCTGGGCGCACTTTTATCTGTGGCCACAAGGGGCAGCCGAGGCGAGCTGTCTGGTCCCCCAGCAGCAGTCATGTCCAGACAAGCTGCCACCCATCCTAGGGCTGCACACAGGGCCTGCTCCCTACACAAGAGGGCATTGTGGGTAGTGATATGCAAATGAGCAGAACAAGATGCCTGTTGTGTGTGCAGGGATCAGTCCTCAGCACAGGGATCAGTCCTCAGCACAGGCACCAGGCGGGCAGCGCTCACACAGCTCTCAGCCAGCTGCTCCATTCATCTGGGACTGTGAGAGCTCATTAATGGCAGAACACTCATCTATTATTTATTACTTCCAATGTGCGGATCTTCCTTTCAGCCTTCAGAGACACTACAGGTACCAGCATGCCTCTAATGGCACTGAGAAAGGGCAAGGCCTCAGCTTTCCTCTCCAATGTCTGAGAACTACAAGTCCCAGCATGCACCGCCAGCTTCTCTCCAACATCTGAGAACTATAAGTCCCAGTATGCACCATCAGCTCTTCTGCAACGTTGAAGAACTACAAGTCCCAGCATGCACCGCCAGCTTCTCTCCAACATATAAGTCCCAGTATGCACCATCAGCTCTTCTGCAATGTTGAAGAACTACAAGTCCCAGGATGCACCGCTAGCTTCTCTCCAACATCAGAGAACTACAAGTCCCAGGATGCACCGCTAGCTTCTCTCCAACATCAGAGAACTACAAGTCCCAGGATGCACCGCTAGCTTCTCTCCAACATCAGAACTACAAGTCTCAGCATGCGCCACCAGCCTCTCTCGAACATCAAAGAACTACAAGCCCCAGCATGCACATTTAGCTATTCTCCAACGCTGAAGAACTATAAGTCCCAGCTTGCACTGCCAGCTTCTCTCCATAACCAGAGTACTACAAGTCCCAGCATGCACCACCAGCCTTTCTCGAACATCAAAGAACTACAAGCCCCAGCATGCACATTTAGCTTTTCTCCTACGCTGAAGAACTACAAGTCCCAGGATGCACTGCCAGCTTCTCTCCAACATCAGAGAACTACAAATCCCAGCATGCACCATCGGCTTTCTTGTCCAGTATCTCAGAACTACAAGTCCCAGCATGCACCACCAGCCTTTCTCGAACATCAAAGAACTGCAAGCCCCAGCATGCACATTTAGATTTTCTTCAACATTGAAGAACTACAAGTCCCAGCATGCACCACCAGCTCCTCTCCAACATCAGAGAACTACCAAGCCCCAGCATGCACATTTAGATTTTTTCCAACATTGAAGAACTACAAGTCCCAGCATGCACTGCCAGCTTCTCTCCAACATCACAACTACAAGTCCCAGCATGTTCCACACAACCCCCCCCCCCCCCCCCCCCGAGGAGCCACAAGTCTTGTGGGCAGTATGTATCCCCCCCGCATATTCCGGGGTTCCCTTTTTATGGGGTTCCGGGGCTCTCATCTCCATCCAGCCAGTGACCCGGAACGAGCATGCAGCAAGTGAACCCAGAACTCCCGATCTGCACACTTCATCCAAGTCTGCATGACAGCCAGGCAACTAGCATTTCCAGCGGGGGGGGGGGGGGTGAGGCCTGCATGCTCCTCCATTGAAGTGGAACACCAAACAAAAGTGAGCATTGCCCTGTTTGCAGGTCGGGGAGATTTCCCCTCACTTCCTGTCCCGGTGACCACACAGGAAGTGAGGGGACATTTCCCCAGTGTAGACACTCGGCTCATTCACACCAGGTGCTTTAAACAGCGTTGCTCAATGCAGACTCAATGCAAAGGCACTTATGTTGATGAAGGTTTTACCCCCCCCACCTCAAACAAACAATGGGGGAGTATATATGCTGTGTTGCTTTACTGACGTAGCAACAATTAAACCCCCTGCTGTGGTTTGTGCCTGCCGAAGGCTGTCCTTTCCGTAGAATAGGGCTGTGCGTTATGGGTGGGCTGCCCAGCTGGAGTTTAAAACAAGCGTTGAGAAAGGCGACATACCGCTTCCTAGCCACCTGTCATACACCCTCTGAAAAGTGATCCACCCCCAGATTGCTCTTCAGAGGGCCAACACTGTGGCCTATACAAAAAAGAATGTCTACACCAGTGCTGGGGGGTTGAACGGGGCACACAGGACACTATTGTTGTCTATGGCAGGTACACTTTACCTGGAAACCTCCTACCCACCCCATGCAGTATTCCCCTCCCCCCATGCTTGTGCCATTGAGTTGCCTTGCCTTTGAAATCTGCTGCTTGAAAAAGCTCAGTACAACTTTTTTTTTTTTTTTACTAAGCTAAAATACAGCCTATAAAATAAAAAAAATATATATATATCTGCATTTTTGGTCAGTAATTTATGTCTCATGCACGCAAATACGCGTGGTTGCGCACAGATGCCCATATATAGTGTGCAGAACAAAAAAAAATTAAAAATCGAGAATAAGTTTTCGCGCGCAAATTTTGTGCGAAAATGTGCACAAATAGATCCTGAAAAAACAAACAAAAAAGTCTGAAAAAGTAGGATGCTCAAACAAGAGAATCGTGTGCAAGAGGTCTTAGTGTCATTATTTTCTACTGCTGACTATTCAGCATGAATTTTGTCACTTGAACCCTCTGCGCCCAAAGCCACACACAAGCCCCGCCCACA
This sequence comes from Lithobates clamitans, assembly GCA_037952925.1. Lineage (NCBI taxonomy): Eukaryota > Metazoa > Chordata > Amphibia > Anura > Ranidae > Lithobates > Lithobates clamitans. The sequence continues at coordinate 20,510 of JBBGZY010003697.1, forward strand.
AAACGTGCCGATCAATAAGTCAGAGGAACGTTCTAATCTGATTACGTGTTCCCGGTCAGAAAACTCAAAGTAGTGAAGCTGGTGGGTCAGCGGCGCCCCGATTTCCCGGGGTTGCTAATGTTTTTGCAGTTCCGTTGGAAGTACGCATCATGTGCATAAATTTGTGCGTTTTCTGAACCTCGATATGACGCCTCCTCACCGCCTGCTTTACGCCTGTAAATGTTACACCACCGCACCCCAACCTAGTGCGTTTGCAACACGGTTGTGAGGCTGTTGCGGTACAGATCAGTGGCAGTACAAATGCAACAGGGGGATATTTTTGCCGCAAAGCAAAGTCATCGGTTCTGTGCACCCCCCAGTATATTTCAGCACCCCCCACCCCCTTGCATGCCCTCCATGTTTTTTGGGCTTTGTTCTCCAAATTGCAGCCCCCCCCTCCCCCCTGTACCCCATTGCAAGTTCCAGGTAGAGAGGGAGGAAACCAGCGAACGTCTGTTTGCAGATCTCCTCTACCTACAGGGCATCCGGAAATTATTCATAGCACTTCACTTATTCCACATTTTGTTATGTGCAGCCTTATTCCAAAATGGATTAAATTCATTATTTTCCTCAAAATTCTACAAACAATCCCCCATAATGACAACGTGAAAGGAGTTTGAAATCTTTGCAAATTTATTAAAAATAAAAAAGGAAAAAAACCCATGTACATAAGTATCACAGGCTCCTCCCATCTCCACAAGTATCACAGGCTCCTCCCATCTCCACAAGTATCACAGGCTCCTCCCATCTCCACAAGTATCACAGGCTCCTCCCATCTCCACAAGTATCACAGGCTCCTCCCATCTCCACAAGCATCACAGGCTCCTCCCATCTACACAAGCATCACAGACTCCTCCCCATGTACATAAGTATCACAGGCTCCTCCCCATGTACACAAGTATCACAGGCTCCTCCCCATGTACACAAGTATCACAGGCTCCTCCCCATGTACACAAGTATCACAGGCTCCTCCCCATGTACACAAGTATCACAGGCTCCTCCCCATGTACACAAGTATCACAGGCTCCTCCCCATGTACACAAGTATCACAGGCTCCTCCCCATGTACACAAGTATCACAGGCTCCTCCCCATGTACACAAGCATCACAGACTCCTCCCCATGTACATAAGTATCACAGGCTCCTCCCCATGTACACAAGTATCACAGGCTCCTCCCCATGTACACAAGTATCACAGGCTCCTCCCCATGTACACAAGTATCACAGGCTCCTCCCCATGTACACAAGTATCACAGGCTCCTCCCCATGTACACAAGTATCACAGACTCCTCCCATCTACAAAAAGCATCACAGACTCCTCCCATCTACAAAAGCATCACAGACTCCTCCCATCTACAAAAGCATCACAGGCTCCTCCCATCTACACAAGCATCACAGACTCCTCCCATCTACACAAGCATCACAGACTCCTCCCGTGTACACAAGTATCACAGGCTCCTCCCCATGTACACACGTATCACAGGCTCCTCCCATGTACATAATTATCACAGGCTCCTCCCCTGTACATAAGTATCACAGACTCCTCCCCATGTACACACGTATCACAGGCTCCTCCCATGTACATAAGTATCACAGGCTCCTCCCCTGTACATAAGTATCACAGGCTCCTCCCCATGTACACACGTATCACAGGCTCCTCCCGTGTACACAAGTATCACAGGCTCCTCCCATGTACATAAGTATCACAGGCTCCTCCCATGTACATAAGTATCACAGACTCCTCCCATGTACATAAGTATCACAGGCTCCTCCCCATGTACATAAGTATCACATGCTCCTCCCCATGTACATAAGTATCACATGCTCCTCCCCATGTACATAAGTATCACAGGCTCCTCCCCTGTACATAAGTATCACAGGCTCATCCCATGTACATAAGTATCACATGCTCCTCCCCATGTACATAAGTATCACAGGCTCCTCCCCATGTACACAAGTATCACAGGCTCCTCCCATGAACATCTCCAGAGATGTTCAATCGGGTTCAAGTCTGGGCTCTGGCTGGGCCACTCAAGGACATTCACAGAGTTGTCCCGTAGCCACTCCTTTTTTATCTTGGCTGTGTGCTTAGGGTCGTTGTCCTGTTGGAAGATGAACCTTAACCCCAGTCTGGGGTCCAGAGCTCTCTGGAGCAGGTTTTTATCAAGGATGTCTCTGTACATTGCTGCATTCATCTTTCCCTCCATCCTGACTAGTCTCCCAGTTCCTGCCACTGAAAAACATCCCCACAGCATGATGCTGCCACCACCATGCTTCACTGTAGGGATGGTATTGGTCAGGTGATGAGTGGTGCCTGGTTTCCTCCAGACATGATGCTTGCCATTCAGGCCAAAGAGTTCAAGCTTTATTTCATCAGACCAGAGAATTTTGTTTCTCATGGTCTGAGGGTCCTTCAGGTGCCTTTTGGCAAACTCCAGGCGGGCTGTCATGTGCCTTTTAGGCTGGGTTCACACTAGAGAATGCAGTGACTCACAGCAGGAGTCCGGTGTGTCTCCATTCACCATTTCAGGTCTGATTTCAACCCGAATTTTGGGCTGAAAGGGACCAAAAGACGCACAGGACTCCTGTGCAATTCACACCGGAGATGTCCAGAGAGCCGGTCACAATCTCCTGCTATACCAATTTAATTTGGGGAAACCCGCATCCATTTCCAATTCGCAATAATGTGAACCCAGCCTTACTGAGGAGTGGCTTCCATCTGGCCACTCTACCATACAGGCCTGATTGGTGGAGTGCTGCAGAGATGGTTGTTCTTCTGGAAGGTTCTCCTCTCTCCACAGAGAAATGCTGGAGGTCTGTCAGAGTGACCATCGGGTTCTTGGTCAACTCCCTGACTAAGGCCCTTCTCCCCCGATCACTCTAGGTAGAGTCCTGGTGGTTCCAAACGTCTTCCATTCATGGGTGATGGAGGCCACTGTGCTCATTGGGACCTTCAATGCTGCAGAACGTTTTCTGTACCCTTCCCCAGATCTGTGCCTCCATACAATCCTGTCTCGGAGGTCTACAGACAACTCCTTGGACTTCATGGCTTGGTTTGTGCTCTGACAACTGTGGGACCTTATATAGAGAGGTGTGTGCCTTTCCAAATCATGTCCAATCAACTGAATTTACCACAGGTGGACTCCAATCAAGTTGTAGATGCCCTCTAATAACAAGGACCCAGAAGCCCCATGCATTACATAACTACCAGGTTCGGCTCGCTAATAGATCCCTGATGTCTCATTTAAAGAGAACGTGTCACAATATAATGGTATGATGGACTTTTTGTTTTAGTGCCCCCCCCCCCCAAAAAAAAGAAAAGAAATAAAGCTACCCAAGCACTTAAAGCCCCCAAAATATTTTGAAGCCCTTCCTGCCATACATACAATAAAAAAAACAATCTGCCTGGAGTGCCTACACATTACATATCGCTGCATGCTTCAAAAGTGAGAGCAATAATTCTAGGCCCGTTACTCACAGTTACCTCTAAAATGATTACCTCTACAGCAGGGTTCCCCAACCCCTGGGCCGCGGCCCACTGCCAGGCTGTGGCCTGTTTGCAGCCGGGCCGGGTAGGCTGCACTGTCTGAGATGCGGAGGCGGGCAAACAGAGAGATGACATCTCTCACCGCCCGCCCGCATCACCGCTGTTCTCCCTCACTGGCCTGTGCTGCCCCCACGGCAGGTGACAAACCTCATCTGGTGCCAGGTGACCAATCACATCTGGTGCCAGGTGACCAACCACATCTGGTGCCAGGTGACCATCCACATCTGGTGCCAGGTGACCATCCACATCTGGTGCCAGGTGACCATCCACATTTGGTGCCAGGTGACCATCCACATTTGGTGCCAGGTGACCATCCACATTTGGTGCCAGGAGACCATCCACATTTGGTGCCAGGTGACCAACCACATCTGGTGCCAGGTGACCATCCACATCTGATGCCAGGTGACCATCCACATCTGATGCCAGGTGACACTCCAAATCTGATGTCTGGTGACAAACCAAATCTGATGGCAGGTGGCAAACCAATCTGATGGCAGGTGGTGTGGCAACCGACAATCCACATCTGGTGGCAGATTCTGCATTATGGTGAGTTGAACTATTTCATTTTATATTACAATGTAATAATAGAAACAATGCGCTTCAATCATCCTCACGCCACATCAGCCATGGTGCTGCGATGATTGAACCGCTAACACCAGCCATTTCCCAGACAAATTGCCCACGAAAAACCACATAACCTCCCCCCGGGCCTTGGCACGATTTTATTCCACAACACTAGTCCTCGGTGCCAAAAAGGTTGGGGGCCACTGCTCTACAGGCATGGCAAATGTCACCTATGGAAAATTTCAGGTACCAAAGTTTGATGCCATTTCACCAGCATGACGTTGGGTATCTATTTACTCAGCGCAACCTCCTCTTTTTTGTATTTAAAAAGAAACAAAAAATGAAAAACCTACTACTTTATTCTCCAGGGTCTCCGTTTTCAGAAAATATATACTGTATGGTATATAAATCCTGTATTATAATAATATAAAATGTGTTTGGGGGTTTTAAAGTAATCTTCAGGCCTAAAATATTTTTTTAAACGCTTTGTCAACAAACGAGTTAAACAAAAAGGGAGCAAAAATGAGAAGTTCATTGGTAATGCAAATCGGAGCAACCCAGAGACACTGACCTGTCGCCTGCATTCTCCTCCAATCCCAACCAGCCAACTGAATCCCTGACGCATCCGGTTCTCCAACGTGACCCAGGGCAGGCTGTCTATAAACAAGTTCCAACTTGCCCTGGGTGTCAGATCCCAGCAGGGAGAACTGGTTGGATCGGTCAGAGAGATTCCTCCAATGATAGGTTATAGATCACTGTCCTTATCAGCTTCATTGGGTAAATGGGTAGGGTGGGGGGCGGGGAATAATGCAGATATCCCCAATGGGCTAATTTGTGACTTTCAGACACTTTAACATGAGGTGTGATGTTATTAGGATCACCCATACATTGTCAGATCTGATATCTTCCCAATTATAATCATTATGACCCCCCAACTCTATAATTCACCCCCAGGCTGCTACAACCAACCGACAAGAGGAACAAGAACTCCTTATCCGCACAACGTATGACGTCCAAACTTTGATTTGATTCAGAATCTTATGTTATTAAATCCAACGCATTTCGGAGGGTCAAGGTCTCCCTTCATCAGGGCTTCAAACCTCGACTTCCTAATATTCCATGGTATATCCCTGTGTATTTACTCTTGGTATTCTATACCACTTACACACCGATCAATACTGTGTACAGATTACGATCTTTTAGGTGTTATTTGTAGCCCTGACGAAGGCAGACCATTTAAACCCTGAAGCGCGTTGCTTTTTTTTTTTTTTTTTTACTATACAAAATAAAGCGCCAGCAGTTTATACAGTGCTTTACAAAACAGAGGCAGTACAATTATAATACGTTTCAAGACAAGAAGGCAAGGATTATAGAATATTCAGGGTTAGATCTGAACTTTATACGTTCTGCTTTTTTTTTTTCCTCCTTGTCGCCGGCTACCAATCGTTAGCGATGACGGAGTGCTGTTTGACCGCGCGGTCTCTGTGCTGGGAGTGTGCAGTGAACGTGTTCTCAGCACAGAAACATCGGCCGCCCGGGGATGCATATGTGCGGCATGTAGGCGTTAAACCCCACTCTCCTCCAATCTGAATCCACCTCCCAGTGTTTGGCATATCGATCGAATGGATTGATTATTCCATTCGTAAAAAGCAATGGATCATTTATCGAAGCCTTTGTGGCCACCATTACACGTGTGACCAAAAAAAAATAAAATAGCCGTAGTTTGTGGCTCCTCCTCCCTTCTCACATGACCTAACAGGTGTGAACAAGATGCAAAAAATATCCACTTTTCTATTTTTCCTCTTTTTTTTGGCCCAATAAAGAAGATGTCATAGCAGGGGGGGAGGGGACAGACATCACATGACTCCCAATGATCCCGAAGAAGGGCGGGCAGGGATACAAATGTCTTCTGGGGGTCTCAAGAAGATGCCATGGCAGAGGGGGAGGGGACAGACACCAAATGACTCCCAATGATTCTAAAGAAGGGCGGGTGTCCTGACAAAATACTCAAAACCCTTCTGGGGGTATCAAAAAGATGCAATGGCAGAAGGGGTGGGGACAGACATCACATGGCTCCCAATGATCCTTAAGATGGGCGGGCACAGATACAAATGTCTTCTGGGGGTCTCAAGAAAATGCCATGGCAGAGGGGGAGGGGACAGACACCATGTGACTCCCAATGATCCTAAAGAAGGGTGGGCACAGGTACAAACTACCATGGCAGATGGGGAGGTGACGGACACCACATGACTTCCAACCATCCTGAAGAAGGGTGGGCACAGACCCAAAACCCTTCTAGGTGTCTCAAGAAGATGCCATGGCAGAGGGAGAGGGGGCAGACACCACATTACTCCTGATGATACTGAAGAAGGGCGGGCACAAGTACAAAACCCTTCTAGGTGTCTCAAGAAGATGCCATGGCAGAAGGGGATGGGGCAGACACCAAATGACTCCCAACTTTTCTGAAGAAGAGCGGGCACAGGTACAAAACCTGTTTTTCTCAAGGAAATGCCATGGCAGAGGGGAAGGGAACAGACACCACATGACTCCCGTAGATCCTGAAGAAGGGCGGGCACAGATACAAACCCTCTTGGGTGTCTCAAGAATATGCCATGGCCATGAGGGAGGGGACGAGCACCAGATGATTCCCAATGATCCTGAAGAAGGGTGGGTACAGATATAAAACCCTTCTGGGTGTCTCAAGAAGATGCCATGGCAGAGGAGAGGGGATAGACCCCATGTGACTCCTGACAATCCTAAAGAAGGGCGGGCACGGGTAAAAATCCCTTTTGGGTGTCTCAAGAAGATGCAATGACGGGGGGGGGGGGGCAGACACCACATGACTCCTGATGATACTGAAGAAGGGCGGGCACAAGTACAAAACCCTTCTAGGTGTCTCAAGAAGATGGCATGGCAGAAAGGGATGGGGTAGACACCAAATGACTTCCAATTTTTCTGAAAAAGAGCGGGCACAGGCACAAAACCTTTCTGGGTTTCTCAAGGAAATGCCATGGCAGAAGGGGGAGGGAACAGACACCACATGACTCCCGAAGATCCTGAAGAAGGGTGGGCACAGATACAAACCCTCTTGGGTGTCTCAAGAATATGCCATGGCCATGAGGGAGGGGACGAGCACCAGATGATTCCCAATGATCCTGAAGAAGGGTGGGCACAGATATAAAACCCTTCTGGGTGTCTCAAGAATATGCCATGGCAGAGGAGAGGGGACAGACCCCACGTGACTCCTGACGATCCTGAAGAAAGGCGGGCACAGATACAAAACCCTTCTGGGTGTCTCAGGAAGATGCCATGGCAGAGGAGAGGGGACAGACCCCACATGACTCCTGACGATCCTGGAGAAAGGCGGGGACAGATACAAAACCCTTCTGGGTGTCTCAGGAAGATGCCATGGCAGAGGGGGAGGGGACAGACATCACATGGCTCCCAATGATCCTGAAGAATGGCAGGCACAGATGCAAAACCCTCCTGGGTGTCTCAAGAAGATACCATGGCCAGGGGGGAGGGGCAGATACCACATGGCTCCCAATGATCCTGAAGAAGGGCGGGCACAGATGCAAAACCTTTCTGGGTGTCTCGGGAAGATGCCATGGCAGAGGGGGAGGGGACAGACATCACATGGCTCCCAATGATCCTGAAGAAGGGCGGGCACATATACAAAGGCCTTCTAGGTGTCTCAGAAAGATGCCATGGCCGGGGGGGAGGGGCAGATACCACATGGCTCCCAGTGATCCTGAAGAAGGGTGGGCACATATACAAACACCTTCTGGGTGTCTCAGGAAGATGCCATGGCTGGGGGGAAGGGGACAGACACCACATGGCTCCCCATAATCCTGAAGAAGGGTGGGCACAGGTGCAAAACTCTTCTGGGTGTCTCAGGAAGATGCCATGGCAGAGGGGGAGGGGACAGACATCACATGGCTCCCAATGATCCTGAAGAAGGGCGGGCACATATACAAAGGCCTTCTGGGTGTCTCAGGAAGATGCCATGGCCGGGGGAAGGGGACAGACACCACATGGCTCCCCATAATCCTGAAGAAGGGTGGGCACATATACAAAGGCCTTCTGGGTGTCTCAGGAAGATGCCATGGCCGGGGGGAGGGGCAGATACCACATGGCTCCCCATAATCCTGAAGAAGGGTGGGCACAGGTGCAAAACTCTTCTGGGTGTCTCAGGAAGATGCCATGGCAGAGGGGGAAGGGGACAGACATCACATGGCTCCCCATGATTCCGAAGAAGGGCGGGCACAGGTGCAAAACTCCTCTGGGTGTCTCTCTGGAGATCAGTTAATCTGCATATTGGCTTCAGAAATGGATACAAAATGCATCATCAGTTTTACCTTCCATAATAATGTTTGGAGATGTAAACCACTCCACCGAATAGACAGAAACGTTTTTGTTTGGACCGCAGCTCTGAGACAGCCGGATCGCCCCAAAGGTTGGGATGACTCAAAATGTTTGTTTTCGCACAACTGCTACAATGTATTTATTTGTTTTACTCTAGAATATTTCTGTTACATTTTTGTTACTCAAATAAAGCTAATCTGTTTCCATCCGAGACGTGGATGGCAGCCAAATCCACCTGGGGGCTGGTCCGGGAGGACGATCAGAACTGTTTCTCGAGTCCCAGCAAGCTGCGCAGCCGCCCGCCTTGAGTCTCAGGTTACGAAGGCGGTGTATTTCTACGCTACTCTTCTACGCTCAACGCATTCTCAATATAGCCTACGGAGCCCCCGGGGGATGGGGGGGGGGGTTGGGTCATAATCTTCCGCCGCGGCTGCACCGTCCCCGAAAATCGCCACCGAAGACTGATATAAAGTCCAATGCATGGGAGCAGAGCCGGCATGCAGGGTGTGCGTCCGGCAAGCCTTGGCATCAGCCCTGGCTGTCCAGGCCCCAGGCCCCCCCCCCCCCCCCGTCCAATGTACTGGCCATACACATGCATAGATACTTAGCGCTACTTACATAGGTTGTGCTGCTTTCACCTTTTGGATCAGTCTATCTGCCAAAGACTTCACATTCCTCCCCCCTGCAAAGAGCTATTTCTGATGCAGCCTGCAAGAGCTGTTAAACTTGGGCCGCTCCATCACAACCCTGCGCGGGGGGGGAGCTGCTGTCGCCCCTCCGAAAACACGATCGACGGATTCCATTTTTATAGGACACGACCACCCCGTCCGCCTTGACCTAAATAATCCATAAATCCGTTCTTGGTGATCTTGTAGGATCTGGACGAAGATGTTTGAGTGTAAATAGGGTCCAGAGGCTAAATGACCCCCCACCCCCTGTTAATGGAAGGCAGATGGAACAGTCCGGACTGAATGAATAGCATTGTCCTGGTATGCAGCCTCTGAGCTGATGCTGTCTGAGCTGACTCCAAGTCTACTCCTCCATATCTGACAGCAGCCCGGGAGGGGGAGGGGCCAAGGGCTGGCGGGGTGTTTTACGTTTAAAGTGGCCCCAGGGCCTGATCCGGCTATTTATGGTTGGGTCAGGGCCAGGAAACAGAATTGGAGGTCTGTGGGCAATCTGATCGCCATTGTTGGGCAGCTCAGCGGTTAGCATCTTGCAGCGCTGGGGTCTTTGGTTTGAATATCTATCAGCCAGGACGCTGTCTGCATGGAGTTTGCATGTTCTCTTTGTGCTTGTATGGGTTTCCTCCTTCACTGCAAATTAGGGGTGCACCGATGCCATTTCTTTTACAACAAATACCGTACTGGTGACCCCACAATAAGGATAAAACTTTCCTGCGGAAGGAAGTTTAACAAGACTTGTGGCCACTCATTACAATTAGAAGAAAAGAGGTTTAACCTTAAACTACGTAGAGGGATCTTTACTGTAAGAGCGGCAAGGATGTGGAATTCCCTTCCACAGGCGGTGGTCTCAGCGGGGAGCATTGATAGCTTCAAGAAACTATTAGATAATCACCTGAATGACCGCAACATACAGGGATATACAATGCAATACTGACATATAATCACACACATAGGTTGGACTTGATGGACTTGTGTCTTCTTTCAACCTCACCTACTATGTAACTTTGTAACAACAAGTACGAGTACCGATACTTTTTTTTTTAGTACTCGCCGATACCAATTACCGATACCAATTACCGATACCTACCGCAACTGTTTTGTTTTCACTTCAGCTGTTAGCAATGGTACAAAGCATTGAAAAGTTATTTTACAAATGAAATAAATAGATTTTTTTTTTTTTTAAAATTTTGCGCTTTTTCAATGTGAAATGTGTAAATATATGTTGATATAAATGTGTAAAAATATTCACTAACAAAGCAAATAAAAAGAAGTTTTATTTGTTTACCGTTTATAAAATAGACGTGAACAAAAAAAAAAGGAGGGAAATAATAATTAAATGGAGGAGAATATGGAGATAATTAAGGCTGATTACAGTAAATTAAGGGTTAATAAGGGATTAAACAGAGGAACATTTGTTCATCCCTTTGATCTGCAGATGAAGAAACAGAAAGATACAAAAAGAAACAATGTTTCTTTTTATTATGGTGTTTCAGAGGCTGAGCATTGTTGTTAATAAACAGGCTACTTTTTTTTGACAGCTCCAATTCCCGGCCTTCTTTAACACTTTAGCTGTCAACGGGGGAGACCCACCGACAGCTCAAAGAACCGAGCCTGAAAGTATCGTTTTCAGGTATCGGTGTATTTACATGAGCACCGATACTTGTGAAAATACTCGGTACCGATACTAGTATCGGTGCAACCCTACTGCAAATACATGACGTCGGCACTTTAAGAGGTTTAGGATGCCGAGAGGCAGGGTGGGGTTTATGATCATGTGACCACCGTGATTGGCTGTCCATGGCAGTCACATGATCGGAAACCTGCCACCAGCCGCCGGTAACTGTGCCGAGAGCACACGCCCTGCGCGCTGTATTTATACCAATTTACACAGATATGCGGCTGCTCGGCGCCAAGACCCACCTGCCCAGAGGCTGCATATTTGCGTGCGGGCGATGCCAAAGGGGTTAATTGGCTTCTGTCTAGATTGGTCCTCATGGACTGCGTCTGATCGCCATTGTTGGGTCAGCTCCATAGCAGCACTGGGGTTCCTGTTTTAAATACCAGCCAGGACGTTAGTTGCATGGAGTTTGTATGTTCCCCCTATGCTTTGTATAGGTTTCCTCCCACACTGCAAAAGCATGCTGGTCGGTTGATTGGTTCCTGCCTAAAATTGGTCCTCAGCGGTCACCATTGTTGGGCAGCTCGTGGTTAGCGCCTTGCAGCACTGGGGCTCTTGATTTATCCCTCATTTACATTGGAACGACTTGTCATGCGATTTGGCAGGCGGCATCCTATTGCCGGCAATTGCACTGTTCAGACCGGCATGACGCTGACTTTGCGTTGCCGCATCGGTTTTAAAAAAGAAGTTCCTGCACTACTTTTGGTGATTTCGGGGTGCGACTTTGCATGAAGCCGCACGGACGTCTTCCAAGACGCACTGACATGCGGTTTCGAAATCATGCGATTTCAAGTGAAGGTGCGCGATTTCAAAGCCGCAGACAATGTGAACAAAGGCTTAAAGTGATATCAAAGGGAAAAGTAAAAAAAAAAAAAAAAAACAAGCATGTCATACTTGCCTGCTCTGTGTAATGGTTTTGCACAGAGCAGCCCTGATCCTCCTTTTCTCGGGTCCCCCTGCTGGCGCTCCTGGCCCCTCCCTCCTATCGAGTGCCCCCAGAGCAGGCTGCTTGCAATGGGGGGGCACCCAAACAGGCGCGCTCCTGAGCCGCTGCTCTGCGTGTCCATTTAGACACTGAGCTGCAGCTCGGGCCCCGTCCCCTCTCTCTCCCCTCATTGGCTCACTGGCTGTGATTTACAGCCATTGGCTCCCGTTGCTGTCTCAGCCAATGAGGAGGGAGAGCCGATGCCCTTGTGCACATCGCTGGATCGAGATGGAGTATTCAGGGGTAAGTACTTGGGGGAGGCTGCTGCACACACACAAGGTTTTTCACCTTTACAATGCACGAAGGTAACGGAACTTCAGCCTTTAGAACCACTTTGAATCTCAGCCAGGACACGATCTGCATGGAGTTTGCATGTTCTCCTTGTGCTTGCATGGGTTTCCTCCAACGCTGCAAAACATTCCGACGCGGTAATTTGCTCCTGTATAGATTGGCCCTCATGGACTGCGACTGATCGCCTTTGTTGGGAAGCTCCGTGGTTAGCACCTTGCAGCGCTGGGGTCTTTAGTTTGAATACCAGTCAGGATGCTATCTGCATGGAGTTTGCATGTTGCCCTTGTGCTTGTATGGGTTTCCCACACTGCAAAAGCATGCTCTTAGGTTGATTGTGGCTCCTGTCTAAATTTGGCCCTCAGGGAATGCAATTGATCGCCATTGTTGCTCTGTGCTTAGCACCTCGCAGCGCTGGGGTTCTTGGTTTAACCCCTTGCCGCCCAGGATACTTCGCTCCTACATGTAAAAATCATCATTTTTTTTGCTAGAAAATTACTCGGAACCCCCAAACATTATATATGTTTTTTTTAGCAGAGACCCTAGGGAATAAAATGGTGATCATTGCAACTTTTTATCTCGCACAGTATTTGCACAGTCATTTTTCAAACGTGTTTTTTAAAAAAAAAAAAAACAGTTTCATGCATTAAAAAAAAAAAAAAGTATAGTTAGCCCAATTTTTTTGTATAATGTGAAAGATGATGTTACGCCGAGTAATAAGATACCTAACATGCCATTCTTTAAAATTGCGCACGCTCGTGGAATGGCGCCAAACTTCGGTACTTAAAAATCCCCATAGGCGGCGCTTTAAAAATTTTACAGGTTACCTGTTTAGAGTTTACAGAGGAGCTCTAGTGCTAGAATTATCGCTCTCGCTCGATTGTCCCCGGCGATACCTCACATGTGGTTTGAACGTCGTTTACAAATGCAGGCGCAACCTACGTATGCGTTCGCTTCTGTGCGCGAGCTTGCGGGGACAGGGGGGGGTGCTTTAAATTTTTTTTTTTTTCATTGTTTATTTTACTTTTATTTTTCTATTTTGACACTTTTTTATTTTTAATTTTTTTTTTAATCACTTTTATTACTATTACAAGGAATGTAAACATCCCTTGTAATAGGAACAGTGTGTGGCAGGTCCTCTTTACAGCGAGATCTGGGATCAATAAGTCCCCACACCTCGCCTCTAGGCTGAGAAGCCTTAAAAAAACAAAAAAAATAATCTCGGCTTCCCAAATCAAATGCAGAGGCCGGGCGTGACGTCATAACATCGCGCCCGGGCTCCGAACGATCATAGAGACGCCGAGGGGGCCTTCTGGACCGCCATATTCTCTATGGTGAACTTCCAGCATGGACCGATTCCTTCTCTGGCTCGCCGATCGTACGGGCGAGCCGGGGGAAGCACCGGAGGGCGGCGGAACAGCCGCTATGATTGTTCTTATGCTGCAACTGCGCCCATCATTCAGATATCCCCACTCAAAGTCAGCGGCGTCATATGACGTCGTTGGGCGGGAAGTGGTTAAATACCAGCCAGGATGCTATCTGCATGGAGTTTGCATGTTCTCCCTTTGCTTTGTATGGGTTTCCTCCCACAACTCCAAAGACATGCTGGTAGGATGATTGGCCCCTAGTATTGGTATATACGAGGTGTGTCCTAAAAAGTTTGGTGAATGGTATCAAAAACAGCGGCGGTGCGTCCATAAGGGCGCACGGGCGCCGCCCCCTCTCTCCTGCCAGCCCCCTCTAGAACCAATAGATAGATTCATGCATTGCATAAATCTATCTATGGCCGCCACTGCTGCTACCCCCTATTCAGGCGCCCGGGCCCTTTTCAGGTGCAGGGCGCCTGAATTACAGTGGCGGGGGGGGGGGTTGAAGCACCTGATTAGAGCCATAGGCTCTAATAGGCGTCAAAAAAGGTGACCTGCGAGCTCCATGCTTCCTGACACTAAACCGCCTCTCCGCCAATCAGGTGCTCAGGTCTGTTACCCGTCACCTGATTGGCTGAAACGACAGGCGCTGTGATTGGACGCCAGGCGTCCAATTATAGCAGAGGACGGGTGGAGAGAACGGGAGAAGACATCGAGGAGCTGTCCCACCGAAACAGGTAAGTGCAGACGGCTGGCACAGTGGCTGTGTTTGATGGGCACAGTGGCTGCAATTGATGGGCACAGTGGGAGCAATTGATGGGCACAGTGGCGGCAATTGATGGGCACAGTAGCGGCAATTGTTGGGCACAGTGGCTGCGTTTTATGGGGCACAGTGGCTGCATTTTAAGGGGCACAGTGGTTGCGTTTGATGTCACAGTGGCTGCGTTTGATGGGCACAGTGGCTGCGTTTGATGGGCACAGTGGCAACGTTTGATGAGCACAGTGGCTGCGTTTGATGGGCACAGTGGCTGTGTTTTATGGCACAGTGGCTGCGTTTGATGGGCACAGTGGCTGCGTTTGGCATAGTGGCTGCGTTTGATGGCACAGTAGCGGCAATTGATGGGCACAGTGGCTGCGTTTGATGGGCACAGTGGCTGCGTTTGATGGGCACAGTGGCTGCATTTGATGAGCACAGTGGCTGCATTTGATGAGCACAGTGGCTGCGTTTGATGGGCACAGTGGCTGCGTTTGATGGGCACAGTGGCTGCGTTTTAATGAGCACAGTGGCTGCGTTTGATGGGCACAGTGGCTGCGTTTGGCATAGTGGCTGCGTTTGATGGCACAGTAGCGGCAATTGATGGGCACAGTGGCTGCGTTTGATGGGCACAGTGGCTGCATTTGATGAGCACAGTGGCGGCATTTGATGAGCACAGTGGCTGCATTTGATGAGCACAGTGGCGGCATTTGATGAGCACAGTGGCTGCATTTGATGAGCACAGTGGCTGCGTTTGATGGGCACAGTGGCTGCGTTTGATGGGCACAGTGGCTGCGTTTGATGGGCACAGTGGCTGCGTTTGGCATAGTGGCTGCGTTTGATGGGCACAGTGGCTGCGTTTGATGAGCACAGGGGCTGCATTTGATGGGCAGAGTGGCTGCGTTTGATGGGGGTTTTTTCAGAATTTTTCAGTTTGTTTGCCCCCCCCCAAAAATTTTGAGCACCAGCCGCCACTGATCAGAAAACAATCCAACCAGAAACTACAAACAAATTACCTTTATTGGCCTTCAAAATCCATCCTTCACAACGCACTTTTGGCAATGTTCATAAAGCTTCTGGAAACTGTCAGCAAAGGCCTCTTTTACGAAAACGATCGCAGAACCGCCGTTACAGATTCTTGGATTGCCGCCACGTCCGCAAAAAGTGCGCCTTTCGTGACGCTCTTCAGACGGGGGAAACCAGAACACAGTCTGCAGGCGCCAGATCAGGGAAGTACGGTGGATGATCGAGAACAGGTACGCCGCGCTGAGCCAAGAATTGCACAGATCGCACAGTTGGCAGGAAGGATGGATCCCGGTCACATATGGTATTGAAGTCTCCAGAGGTTTCCATACGTTTTTGCTTTCTGTTCGTCTGTCAGCTTGAGCGGCACAAACCGGAAACAGATCTCCCGCTTGCCCAAATCTTTGCAGACGATGGCAACGCACCGTGTCCTCGCTAATGCCCAATTTCTCCGCCATCAATCGTAGAGTCACTCGCCGATCTCGTTCCAGCATCTGTTGCACTCGCTCGATCATGGTTGGGGTTCTGCTTGTCGACGGCCCGACTCGAACGTTTGACACTCATCCTCAGTCATTTTCCTTCCCGTGGCGAAAGCGTTTGAACACATTTTCTGCTCATGGCTTCCGTCCCGTACACTCCGTACACTCCTTACACTCCGTACACTCCATACACTCCATACACTCCGTACACTCCGTACACTCCACACACTCCGTACACTCCATACACTCCGTACACTCCATACACTCCGTACACTCCGTACACTCCACACACTCCGTACACTCCATACACTCCGTACACTCCATACACTCCACACACTCCGTACACTCCATACACTCCATACACTCCATGCACTCCGTACACTCCGTACACTCCATACACTCCATACACTCCGTACACTCCGTACACTCCATACACTCCACACACTCCGTACACTCCGTACACTCCATACACTCCACACACTCCGTACACTCCATACACTCCACACACTCCGTACACTCCATACACTCCACACACTCCGTACACTCCATACACTCCATACACTCCGTACACACCATACACTCCATACACTCCATGCACTCCGTACACTCCGTACACTCCATACACTCCATACACTCCGTACACTCCGTACACTCTATACACTCCGTACACTCCATACACTCCATGCACTCCGTACACTCCATACACTCCGTACACTCCGTACACTCCATACACTGACTCCGTACACTCCATACACTCCGTACACTCCGTACACTCCATACACTCCATGCACTCCGTACACTCCGTACACTCCGTACACTGCATACACTCCATACACTCCGTACACTCCATACACTCCATACACTCCGTACACTGCATACACTCCATACACTCCGTACACTCCGTACACTGCATACACTCCATACACTCCGTACACTCCATACACTCCGTACACTCCGTACACTCCATACACTCCGTACACTGCATACACTCCGTACACTGCGTACACTCCATGCACTCCGTACACTCCATACACTCCATACACTCCGTACACTCCATACACTCCGTACACTCCGTACACTCCATGCACTCCGTACACTCCGTACACTCCATACACTGACTCCGTACACTCCATACACTCCGTACACTCCGTACACTCCATGCACTCCGTACACTCCGTACACTGCATACACTCCATACACTCCGTACACTCCATACACTCCGTACACTCCATACACTCCGTCCACTCCGTACACTCCATACACTCCATACACTGACTCCGTACACTCCATACACTGACTCCGTACACTCCATACACTCCGTACACTCCGTACACTCCATGCACTCCGTACACTCCATACACTCCACACACTCCGTACACTCCATACACTCCATACACTCCACACACTCCGTACACTCCATACACTCCACACACTCCGTACACTCCATACACTCCATACACTCCGTACACACCATACACTCCATACACTCCATGCACTCCGTACACTCCGTACACTCCATACACTCCATACACTCCATACACTCCGTACACACCATACACTCCATACACTCCATGCACTCCGTACACTCCGTACACTCCATACACTCCGTACACTCCGTACACTCCGTACACTCTATACACTCCATACACTCCATGCACTCCGTACACTCCGTACACTCCGTACACTCTATACACTCCATACACTCCGTACACTCCGTACACTCTATACACTCCGTACACTCCGTACACTCCGTACACACCATACACTCCATGCACTCCGTACACTCCGTACACTCCGTACACACCATACACTCCATACACTCCGTACACTCCATACACTCCGTACACTCTATACACTCTATACACTCCGTACACTCCGTACACTCCATACACTCCGTACACTCCGTACACACCATACACTCCATGCACTCCGTACACTCCGTACACACCATACACTCCATACACTCCGTACACTCCATACACTCCGTACACTCCGTACACTCCATACACTGACTCCGTACACTCCATACACTCCGTACACTCCATACACTCCATGCACTCCATACACTCCGTACACTGCATACACTCCATACACTCCATACACTCCATACACTCCATACACTGCATACACTCCATACACTCCGTACACTCCGTACACTGCATACACTCCATACACTCTGTACACTCCATACACTCCGTACACTCCGTACACTCCATACACTCCGTACACTGCATACACTCCGTACACTGCGTACACTCCATGCACTCCGTACACTCCATACACTCCGTACACTCCATACACTCCGTACACTCCGTACACTCCATGCACTCCGTACACTCCGTACACTCCGTACACTCCATACACTGACTCCGTACACTCCATACACTCCGTACACTCCGTACACTCCATGCACTCCGTACACTCCGTACACTGCATACACTCCGTACACTCCATACACTCCGTCCACTCCGTACACTCCATACACTCCATACACTCCGTACACACCATACACTCCATACACTCCATGCACTCCGTACACTCCGTACACTCCATACACTCCATACACTCCATACACTCCGTACACTCCGTACACTCTATACACTCCGTACACTCCGTACACTCCATACACTCCGTACACTCCGTACACTCCATACACTCCGTACACTCCGTACACACCATACACTCCATGCACTCCGTACACTCCGTACACTCCGTACACACCATACACTCCATACACTCCGTACACTCCATACACTCTGTACACTCCGTACACTCCATACACTGACTCCGTACACTCCATACACTCCGTACACTCCGTACACTCCATACACTCCATGCACTCCGTACACTCCGTACACTCCGTACACTCTATACACTCTATACACTCCGTACACTCCGTACACTCCATACACTCCGTACACTCCGTACACACCATACACTCCATGCACTCCGTACACTCCGTACACACCATACACTCCATACACTCCGTACACTCCATACACTCCGTACACTCCGTACACTCCATACACTGACTCCGTACACTCCATACACTCCGTACACTCCATACACTCCATGCACTCCATACACTCCGTACACTGCATACACTCCATACACTCCATACACTCCATACACTCCATACACTGCATACACTCCATACACTCCGTACACTCCGTACACTGCATACACTCCATACACTCTGTACACTCCATACACTCCGTACACTCCGTACACTCCATACACTCCGTACACTGCATACACTCCGTACACTGCGTACACTCCATGCACTCCGTACACTCCATACACTCCGTACACTCCATACACTCCGTACACTCCGTACACTCCATGCACTCCGTACACTCCGTACACTCCATACACTGACTCCGTACACTCCATACACTCCGTACACTCCGTACACTCCATGCACTCCGTACACTCCGTACACTGCATACACTCCGTACACTCCATACACTCCGTCCACTCCGTACACTCCATACACTCCATACACTCCGTACACACCATACACTCCATACACTCCATGCACTCCGTACACTCCGTACACTCCATACACTCCATACACTCCATACACTCCGTACACTCCGTACACTCTATACACTCCGTACACTCCGTACACTCCATACACTCCGTACACTCCGTACACTCCATACACTCCGTACACTCCGTACACACCATACACTCCATGCACTCCGTACACTCCGTACACTCCGTACACACCATACACTCCATACACTCCGTACACTCCATACACTCTGTACACTCCGTACACTCCATACACTGACTCCGTACACTCCATACACTCCGTACACTCCGTACACTCCATACACTCCATGCACTCCGTACACTCCGTACACTCCGTACACTGCATACACTCCATACACTCCGTACACTCCATACACTCCATACACTCCGTACACTGCATACACTCCATACACTCCGTACACTCCGTACACTGCATACACTCCATACACTCCGTACACTCCATACACTCCGTACACTCCGTACACTCCATACACTCCGTACACTGCATACACTCCGTACACTGCGTACACTCCATGCACTCCGTACACTCCATACACTCCGTACACTCCATACACTCCATACACTCCGTACACTCCGTACACTCCATGCACTCCGTACACTCCGTACACTCCGTACACTCCATACACTGACTCCGTACACTCCATACACTCCGTACACTCCGTACACTCCATGCACTCCGTACACTCCGTACACTGCATACACTCCATACACTCCGTACACTCCATACACTCCGTACACTCCATACACTCCGTCCACTCCATGCACTCCGTACACTCCGTACACTCCGTACACTCCATACACTCCATGCACTCCGTACACTCCGTACACTCCATACACTCCGTACACTCCGTACACTCCATACACTGACTCCGTACACTCCATACACTCCGTACACTCCGTACACTCCATACACTCCATGCACTCCGTACACTCCGTACACTCCGTACACTGCATACACTCCATACACTCCGTACACTCCATACACTCCATACACTCCGTACACTGCATACACTCCATACACTCCGTACACTCCATACACTCCGTACACTGCATACACTCCATACACTCCGTACACTCCATACACTCCATACACTCCATACACTCCATACACTCCGTACACTGCATACACTCCGTACACTGCGTACACTCCATGCACTCCGTACACTCCATACACTCCGTACACTCCATACACTCCGTACACTCCGTACACTGCGTACACTCCATGCACTCCGTACACTCCATGCACTCCATACACTCCATACACTCCGTACACTCCGTACACTGCATACACTCCATACACTCCGTACACTCCATACACTCCATACACTCCATACACTCTGTACACTGCATACACTCCATGCACTCCGTACACTCCATACACTCCATACACTCCGTACACTCCATACACTCCGTACACTCCGTACACTCCATGCACTCCGTACACTCCGTACACTCCGTACACTCCATACACTGACTCCGTACACTCCGTACACTCCGTACACTCCATGCACTCCGTACACTCCGTACACTGCATACACTCCATACACTCCGTACACTCCATACACTCCGTACACTCCATACACTCCGTCCACTCCGTACACTCCATACACTCCATACACTGACTCCGTACACTCCATACACTGACTCCGTACACTCCATACACTCCGTACACTCCGTACACTCCATGCACTCCGTACACTCCATACACTCCACACACTCCGTACACTCCATACACTCCATACACTCCACACACTCCGTACACTCCATACACTCCACACACTCCGTACACTCCATACACTCCATACACTCCGTACACACCATACACTCCATACACTCCATGCACTCCGTACACTCCGTACACTCCATACACTCCATACACTCCATACACTCCGTACACACCATACACTCCATACACTCCATGCACTCCGTACACTCCGTACACTCCGTACACTCCATACACTCCATACACTCCGTACACTCCGTACACTCTATACACTCTATACACTCCATACACTCCGTACACTCCGTACACTCTATACACTCTATACACTCCATACACTCCGTACACTCCGTACACTCTATACACTCCGTACACTCCGTACACTCCGTACACACCATACACTCCATGCACTCCGTACACTCCGTACACTCCGTACACACCATACACTCCATACACTCCGTACACTCCATACACTCCGTACACTCCGTACACTCCATACACTGACTCCGTACACTCCATACACTCCGTACACTCCATACACTCCATGCACTCCGTACACTCCGTACACTCCGTACACACCATACACTCCATACACTCCGTACACTCCATACACTCCGTACACTCCGTACACTCTATACACTCCGTACACTCCGTACACTCCATACACTCCGTACACTCCGTACACACCATACACTCCATGCACTCCGTACACTCCGTACACTCCGTACACACCATACACTCCATACACTCCGTACACTCCATACACTCCGTACACTCCGTACACTCCATACACTGACTCCGTACACTCCATACACTCCGTACACTCCATACACTCCATGCACTCCGTACACTCCGTACACTGCATACACTCCATACACTCCATACACTCCATACACTGCATACACTCCATACACTCCGTACACTCCGTACACTGCATACACTCCATACACTCCGTACACTCCGTACACTCCATACACTCCGTACACTGCATACACTCCGTACACTGCGTACACTCCATGCACTCCGTACACTCCATACACTCCGTACACTCCATACACTCCGTACACTCCGTACACTCCATGCACTCCGTACACTCCGTACACTCCGTACACTCCATACACTGACTCCGTACACTCCATACACTCCGTACACTCCGTACACTCCATGCACTCCGTACACTCCGTACACTGCATACACTCCATACACTCCGTACACTCCATACACTCCGTACACTCCATACACTCCGTCCACTCCGTACACTCCATACACTCCATACACTCCGTACACACCATACACTCCATGCACTCCATGCACTCCGTACACTCCGTACACTCCATACACTCCATACACTCCATACACTCCGTACACTCCGTACACTCCGTACACTCTATACACTCCGTACACTCCGTACACTCCATACACTCCGTACACTCCGTACACACCATACACTCCATGCACTCCGTACACTCCGTACACACCATACACTCCATACACTCCGTACACTCCATACACTCCGTACACTCCGTACACTCCATACACTGACTCCGTACACTCCATACACTCCGTACACTCCGTACACTCCATACACTCCATGCACTCCGTACACTCCGTACACTCCGTACACTGCATACACTCCATACACTCCGTACACTCCATACACTCCATACACTCCGTACACTGCATACACTCCATACACTCCGTACACTCCGTACACTGCATACACTCCATACACTCCGTACACTCCATACACTCCGTACACTCCGTACACTCCATACACTCCGTACACTGCATACACTCCGTACACTGCGTACACTCCATGCACTCCGTACACTCCATACACTCCGTACACTCCATACACTCCATACACTCCGTACACTCCGTACACTCCGTACACTCCATGCACTCCGTACACTCCGTACACTCCGTACACTCCATACACTGACTCCGTACACTCCATACACTCCGTACACTCCGTACACTCCATGCACTCCGTACACTCCGTACACTGCATACACTCCATACACTCCGTACACTCCATACACTCCGTCCACTCCGTACACTCCGTACACTCCATACACTCCATACACTCCATGCACTCCGTACACTCCGTACACTCCGTACACTCCGTACACTCCGTACACTCCATACACTGACTCCGTACACTCCATACACTCCGTACACTCCGTACACTCCATACACTCCATGCACTCCGTACACTCCGTACACTCCGTACACTGCATACACTCCATACACTCCGTACACTCCATACACTCCATACACTCCGTACACTGCATACACTCCATACACTCCGTACACTCCATACACTCCGTACACTGCATACACTCCATACACTCCGTACACTCCATACACTCCATACACTCCATACACTCCGTACACTGCATACACTCCGTACACTGCGTACACTCCATGCACTCCGTACACTCCATACACTCCGTACACTCCATACACTCCGTACACTCCGTACACTCCGTACACTGCGTACACTCCATGCACTCCGTACACTCCATGCACTCCATACACTCCATACACTCCGTACACTCCGTACACTGCATACACTCCATACACTCCGTACACTCCATACACTCCATACACTCCATACACTGCATACACTCCATGCACTCCGTACACTCCATACACTCCATACACTCCGTACACTGCATACACTCCATACACTCCGTACACTCCATACACTCCATACACTCCATACACTCTGTACACTGCATACACTCCATACACTCCGTACACTCCATACACTCCATACACTCCATACACTCCGTACACTCCGTACACTCCGTACACTCCATACACTCCGTACACACCGTACACTCCATACACACCATACACTCCGTACACTCCGTACACTGCGTACACTCCGTACACTCCGTACACTGCGTACACTCCATACACTCCATGCACTCCGTACACTCCGTACACTCCATACACTCTGTACACTGCGTACACTCCATACACTCTGTACACTGCGTACACTCCATACACTCCGTACACTCCATACACTCCGTACACTCCATACACTCCGTACACTCCGTACACTCCATACACTCCGTACACTCCATACACTGACTCCGTACACTCCATACACTGACTCCGTACACTCCATACACTCCATACACTCCGTACACTCCATACACTCCGTACACTCCGTACACTCCATACACTCCATACACTCCGTACACTCCATACACTCCGTACACTCCATACACACCGTACACTCCATACACTCCGTACACTCCGTACACTCCATACACACCGTACACTCCATACACTCCGTACACTCCATACACTCCGTACACTCCGTACACTCCATACACTCCGTACACTCCATACACTCCGTACACTCCATACACACCGTACACTCCATACACTCCGTACACTCCGTACACTCCATACACACCGTACACTCCATACACTCCGTACACTCGCACCAACATTTCATGCGTCTCTGTTTTCCCCAGTTTGTAGCAGAACTTTGATGTTCACTTGTTGCTCCATTGCACTGTGACCCTTCTGACTACGTTCGACTGCCCGGTCACGTGTACTCCACGCGCTAGGTGGCGCTTCTCAACGTGTCTCTGGATAATTATGTGCATGCGCGTACACCTGGCCCAGGTTGCAGTTGAGATATTGGACCATTCACCAAACTATTTTGACACACCAGAAATATACACAATATTGCCAAAAGTATTGGGACGCCTGCTTTTACATGAACTTTAATGGCATCCCAGTCTTGGTCCGTAGGGTTCAATATTGAGTTGGCCCCACCCTTTGCAGCTCCGTACACTCCATACACTCCGTACACTCCGTGCACTCCGTACACTCCATGCACTCCATACACTCCATACACTCCGTACACTCCGTACACTGCATACACTCCATACACTCCGTACACTCCATACACTCCATACACTCCATACACTGCATACACTCCATGCACTCCGTACACTCCATACACTCCATACACTCCGTACACTGCATACACTCCATACACTCCGTACACTCCATACACTCCATACACTCCATACACTCTGTACACTGCATACACTCCATACACTCCGTACACTCCATACACTCCATACACTCCATACACTCCGTACACTCCGTACACTCCGTACACTCCATACACTCCGTACACACCGTACACTCCATACACACCATACACTCCGTACACTCCGTACACTGCGTACACTCCGTACACTCCGTACACTGCGTACACTCCATACACTCCATGCACTCCGTACACTCCGTACACTCCATACACTCTGTACACTGCGTACACTCCATACACTCTGTACACTGCGTACACTCCATACACTCCGTACACTCCATACACTCCGTACACTCCATACACTCCGTACACTCCGTACACTCCATACACTCCGTACACTCCATACACTGACTCCGTACACTCCATACACTGACTCCGTACACTCCATACACTCCATACACTCCGTACACTCCATACACTCCGTACACTCCGTACACTCCATACACTCCATACACTCCGTACACTCCATACACTCCGTACACTCCATACACACCGTACACTCCATACACTCCGTACACTCCGTACACTCCATACACACCGTACACTCCATACACTCCGTACACTCCATACACTCCGTACACTCCGTACACTCCATACACTCCGTACACTCCATACACTCCGTACACTCCATACACACCGTACACTCCATACACTCCGTACACTCCGTACACTCCATACACACCGTACACTCCATACACTCCGTACACTCGCACCAACATTTCATGCGTCTCTGTTTTCCCCAGTTTGTAGCAGAACTTTGATGTTCACTTGTTGCTCCATTGCACTGTGACCCTTCTGACTACGTTCGACTGCCCGGTCACGTGTACTCCACGCGCTAGGTGGCGCTTCTCAACGTGTCTCTGGATAATTATGTGCATGCGCGTACACCTGGCCCAGGTTGCAGTTGAGATATTGGACCATTCACCAAACTATTTTGACACACCAGAAATATACACAATATTGCCAAAAGTATTGGGACGCCTGCTTTTACATGAACTTTAATGGCATCCCAGTCTTGGTCCGTAGGGTTCAATATTGAGTTGGCCCCACCCTTTGCAGCTGTAACATCAAGGTCCATAAAGACATGGATGAGCGAGTTTGGGGTGGAGGAACTTGACAGGCCTGCACAGAGTCCTGACCTCAACCCAATAGAACACCTTTGGTATGAATTACAGTGGAGACTGCGAGCCAGGCCTTCTCGTCCAACATCAGTGCCTGACCTCACAAATGCGCTTCTGGAAGAATGGTGAAACATTCCCATAGACACACTCCTAAACCTTGTGGACGGCCTTCCCAGAAGAGTTGAAGCTGTTATAGCTGCAAAGGGCGGGCCAACTCAATATTGAACCCTACGGACTAAGACTGGGATACCATTAAAGTTCATGTGCGTGTAAAGGCAGGTGTCCCAATACTTTTGACAATATCGTGTATGTGAGATGGGGGCCATAGGTTGTAAGCTCCTTGGTGGCAGGAACTAAAGAGAATGTCAAGTATGTAAAGTGCTGAGTAAATTGATGGGGCTTTATGTAGCACCCTGGTGTTTAGGCAGGGTTGCTAACAAATTTAGTTTGCCAGTTAGTAATTTTCCTGGCTGATTGTTAAGAAGATCCACTGATTCCTCTCGAATTCTGGAATTGTTGCACCTTTTCTCCTTTGTCACTAGGTGGCATTGCGCCTGGTGGTGGCATTAGATTGGCAGGGGCTTAGCAAAGTCAGATTATGAATGGATGGGAGTCTCAGCCAATTGGCAGGGGTTTTTCTTTAGTCCCTTGGCCTGCTGGCAGAGCCTCTTTATTTGGGTGGAGTAAGATGAATGGGGTTCTGTGCCACCTGGACAGCTGTCTAGGTGGACGTGTGCTATGTCACCCCGGGTTGCTAGGCCGGAAAGCCAGAGGCCTATCCCGGGGACACCTGGTTACTAGGCTGCCGGAGGCCTATCCAGGAACAGGAGAAGCAGCGTAGGGTTGGGACTGCAGGACTGAGGTCCAACCGAGTTGTGAAGGTTCTGCCGGACAGGGGAACCAGTTGTGGTCGGAGGTAAAGGGGAAGCAGTCACCACTAAGGGACCATCCACCTTGTTACCGGAGACAACTGTGAGGAAGCTGGAGCAAGTTCCAGAGCAGTCTTCTCACCAGCTGGGGACGGTGCAGAAGTGGGAAAGCTTCAGCAAGTGCCAAGCCAGGGACCAAGCGGGTATGACGCCTAAGGAGTATAGAGCGGGCTAGCTTTGGAAGGGCTCAGGGAATCCGGTGACGATTGGATCTGGAAGCCTAGTGAGATACTGGGAGCTCATTGAGTGAAGACCTACAGTGGGATACTGTGAGATGAGTAAAGGACTGTTCTGTGTTACCAAGAGTTACGTACAACTACCGTTAGTGACTGTAACAAGTTCAATTGCCATAGGAGACCGCGGTCCTACCTATACAGATGTGGCATCCGGCTGGAGGCCTTTCCCTGTATAGCTGTCTACCTATAGTGTCTCGGAGTCTGCAAATGACCATTGCATCTACCTAAGGATGTCCTCCTGACCCTAACCCGCTCTGTCTCGCAGTTCTTGTTAAGAGACAATAAATCTCTTGTTCGCATTCAAAAAGTGACTGGCGTCCATCATTTCTTCTTGCATTACGCCCACCATGCCTGGTAACCCACTCTACAAGGAAGGACGTCGGCTCCCCTGGACTCCTGAGGTCACCATTAGGCCTCTAGAGGTCCGGGCCATTGCTACATTTTATAAATGCCTATAAAAAAAAAATCAATAATTCTCTGTAGAGAAATTCAATGTCTGGGGTGGAGCTCAGTGTATAAACATGTACGCTCCGCTGGTGGCGACCCAATGGGCACGTGCCTGTAGAGTCATCCAAGTCCCCTCCTACATTGATGACACCTCTAGGTTCAATTTACAACTGATAAACGCGTGCAAATTATTATTATTATTATTTTACATGCCTTTACGAAACCTGTTGTTATGGAGTGTCGCGTTTGTGGTGCCATTCATTGGTGATGGCACCTCAATCACGGCGCTTTGCCATGTGGAAAATTGCGCAATAAAACGCGGCAAAAATGTGCAGTAAAATAAAAAAAACACGCAAGCTTCAACGCGGCAAAAAAGCGTCATGAGCTACTTTGCTGCGTTTTGTTAGCGTAAAGCAGCCCATGGACATTATTGCAAATTAAAAAAGCGCGCTGCGCGAAAAACACGCAGAAATAAGGCGAGTTTAGAGACTGGCAGGTGTGAATGGGGTCTTAGGCTATAATCACACAGGTGGCCGGGGTGGATAGTTTGCTGCGCTCAGAGATGGACACACCCTACGGCCGCGTACAAACTGCCCCAATTGGCTGTGTGTGGCCAGGAATTACGCAGAATGCCATTCCTCCACGCTATGGGGGGGGGGGGGGAGCGCAAAATCTGGAGCAGCTGTGCATAGAGACCAATCAGCTTCCAGGTTTTATTTGTCAAAGCTTAAAGTGGAAGTAAAGTTGATTTTTTTTTTTTTTAACCGCTTGCCGACCAGTCGACGTCATTATACTACGGCAGGTTGGCACAGCGCGAAACGCCATAGGTGTACGTCGGCCACTTTAAGAGCAAAAGCAGGCACGCCGGAGCCCATTCACGTGGCCGGTCGGCCGCGATGTCCACCTGCGATCGCTCCATGGAGAGCCGGGGATCTGTCAATGTAAACGAACAGATCCCCGTTCTGACAGGGGAGGAGAGAGAGATCTGCTGTTCCTAGTGATCAGGAACAACGATCTCTCTCCTCCTCCTCCAGTCAGTCCCCTCCACCCCCACAGTTAGAAACACCTCCCAGGGAACACTTAACCCCTTGATCGCCCCCCCTAGTGTTAAAGGGGTTAAAAAGGTAAAAGTTTTTTCACCTTAATGCATTCTATGCATTAAGGTGAAAAAACTTCCGACAATATCGCCACCCCCAGCCCCCCCCCCCCCCGTTTTACTTACCTGACCCCTCGAAAGTCCCGCGCTCGCTCCCGACATCCTCTTCGCCGCTCAGCCTGGCCGCTGATTGGCTACTGTGGATGGATTGAAAGCAGCGCAGCCATTGGCTCGCGCTGCTGTCAAGCACATCCAATGACGCGGCGCGCCGGGGGGCGGGGCCGAGTGATACAGTGAGCGGCTATAGCCGCCGGCTGTATCACGGGAGCGCGCCCGCAAGAACTGACCACCATGCGAGGGAGCTCGCATTAAGGTGGTGAGTCCTTGCGGGGAGGAGCTGAAACAGCCGCCGAGGGACCCCAGAAGACCAGGTTCGGGGCCACTCTGTGCAGAACGAGCTGCACAGTGAAGGTAAGTATAACATGTTTGTTTTTTTTAAAAAAAAAATACCTTTACAACCCCTTTAATCCCTTCCCTGTCAGTGACATTTATACACTAATCAGTGGCTATTTTTAGCTCTGATCACTGTATAAATGTCACTGGTCCCAAAAAAGTGTCAAAAGTGTCCAATCTGTCCGCCGCAATGTTGCAGTCCTAAAAATCACTGATCACCGCCATTACTAGTAAAAAAAAAAATATTTATTTTATATTATAAAAATAGGTAAAAAAAACCCCGAAGGTTAACGCTGCGCTAGAAATAAATAAAAAAAAACTAAAAATAAATCAAGTGAATAAAAAATCTGCTAGCACCAAAAGTTTTAAATACAAAACTCAAATAAGTGGAAAACGATGCGGGTGCAGCGCTGGTGCAAATCGTGTTCCCAGGATTGTCAAAAAGGGAAAAGTATTCAGTGGTGAAAAAAGTCTAAAAATGGAAAACTAAGGTAGAATTCCTATATATGATATTGGAAAACTGCAACTAGGTGAGGTAAAAAAAAAAAACATAATAAATGCAAATTACCAATAAAGTGCTCAATTGACAGATAATGAATGAATAATGTGCTCAGAGCAATGTGGTAAGTGAGTACTAATGAATGCTGAAAACCTACAAAAAATACTCATAAGCTGACGCCATATACAAATAGTACAAATTCTCAAATACATTTGGTGAAAAAAAGTCTGAGAAAAAAAAGACTAAGGCAAAGTCCCAAAAATAAAAAAGTTGAGAAACTGAAGCACAGCCCCAGATGGATATTCCTATGATGAAAAGTTAGCCGGTAGGTTTTCATACAGGTGTAAAGACAAGATGTCAAAATAAAGTAAAAATCGTGAAGAGAGATCCCTCCTCCAAAAGGCTTTGCACCCAACGTGAGTATGTAGTCTCCTTACCGACTTAGATGACCACCAAAGCGATCTCTCACTCAGCACAGGGAATTCGGTCTCCCAAAAACCTGGATGTGGATGTCTGGAGCTGCTAGATGCATGTCACTTAAAAACATAAATGAGAAAAGCTCCCATAGTATAGTATTTAAATGAATAAGTTTAATCAGCGCCATCTTTATTATTGATTGGACCCTGGGCAAACGTTTTCTTGGGACCCCTCTTCGCTCTCCAACTGCTCTGAGACATACAATAAATAGCAACTAGACTCAAAATCGGTTTACTGAATCAGATGAGACAGCGATTGCGATTGGTTGCCAGAGGTTACAGCGTATCATTACCGCTCACTGACTGGCTGCTAGAGGTTACAGCACACATTACGGCTCACTGTCTATTTTCTAAAGGTTACAGCACATGACTTCTGCTTGTTGATTGGTTGCTAGAGGTTACTGTATATCAATACTGCTTACTGAATGATTGTTAGAGGTTACTGGACATCTATACCACTCACTAATTGGTTCCTAGAGGTTACTGCACATTATTACTGCTCACTGATTGGTTCCTACAGGTTAATGCATATCCTTACCGCTCAATGATTAGTTCCTAGAGGTTACTGCACATTATTACTGCTCACTGATTGGTTCCTAGAGGTTACTGCATATCCTTACCGCTCAATGTTTGGTTCCTAGAGGTTACTGCACATTATTACTGCTCACTGATTGGTTCCTAGAGGTTACTGCATATCCTTACCGCTCAATGATTGGTTCCTAGAGGTTACTGCACATTTTTACTGCTCACTGATTGGTTTCTAGAGGTTACTGCATATCCTTACCACTCAATGATTGGTTCCTAGAGGTTACTGCACATTATTACTGCTCACTGATTGGTTCCTAGAGGTTACTGCATATCCTTACCGCTCAATGATTTGTTTCTAGAGGTTACTGCACATTATTACTGCTCACTGATTGGTTCCTAGAGGTTACTGCATATCCTTACTGTGCAATGACTGTTCACATGCACCAAAATTTAGGGTGCTGTGGCCCCATGTTATTTTGAAGAAGGGTTCCACCTCCAATTTGCTTACCTTTGCAGAACAGGCTGATGTTTGGCTTAATGACTATAGTTGTGGGCAGGACTTTCAAGCATGTCCCTTTACCTCCCCAGTGGGCAGCATTCAGCAGAAGTGATGATAGATATGACCTCAGGGGGGCATGATATACATATGAATGTTACCTCTATTTACATATCAATGCCTTGGTCCACGACTATTTACATATTAATTCAGGTTATTTACATATAAACACAGGGTCTGCAGGAGAGTCATCTGTACACGGCAAAAGGGCAAAGCTGGGCAGCAGCAACAGAACTTCACACTGAGATATCGGGACACAGCACAGGACTAAAACTTCAAGGGATAAGGACATTTAAACTGGGATAGTTGGCAAGTTTGAGGCAGCTGCTTTGGGCCCCACAACAATGATGGGGCCGTGAGCAGCTGCCCTTTTTGCCCTGCCTTAAAAACGGTCCTGAGTTTAATTACGCTCAAATAGATTGCACTTACAAGATAGACGTCTGTATGCGCAGTGTACTACAATGGATCAAAGTAGCGGCGCCTCCTCAGGCTTCCTCTGCTCGCTGCTTACTATAACCATCAAGCGCTTGTTTTTTTGATCCCGTAAAGGGGTTGGGCTTCTCCAGAGCGAAGGAGCCAGACAGAGGGGGGGTCAGCAGCCTGTGTCTCCGTAGGTCAAGGAGCTCACGCTTGCCGCACAGCTCGTGAGACGCTCTCTCTTTCTCCCACTCACTTCCTTGGAATATTATAAAAAAATACCATAAATCTCTCCCATAGTTTGTAGACGCTACAACTTTTGCGTAAACCAATCAATACCAAAGCAAAAATGTATATAGGAAGTGAGACTTTAAAGGTACACCCAATACATAGAAGAACACTATCAATTATAAAATTATACCAATATTTATTAAGACAGTTTTACAAAAAGAAGCAATAAAATGTGAAAACAGTTTTTCATTCATAGTCAAAGGTAAACATCCTCAACCTAATATTGACAAATGAAGAGAAAGAACTGTAATCACAAAAAATCTAATCATAACCACGTCCACAAATTTCAACATGTTTCGCCAGGAAGGCTTCATCAGGAAAATGGACGACCAAAGTCTCGGCGTCGCACCGATTCGGACGGTGCCATTGCCGGCAACAGCCGCCGATTTTGGCACGCGATTTTTAACATGCCAAGTCGCATGCCAAATCGCTCCAATGTGGACCTAGGCTTATTGAACAAGCTGAAGTTGGAAGCTGATTGGCTACCACGCACGGCTGCTTCAGATTTTGCGCCCTCCAGCTTTAGTATAGCGACCCCGTTGTTCAAAAAGAAGCTGCGCTCAAATTGCATAACATATAAACACATAGGACGAAATAAATGAACTGAAGGAAGATGATCTAATAACTATGGATGTGCCAATAACCAATTTAGATCAAAACAGTGAAAATAAGCCCAGCGACATAAATAATCCAATAAAAGTGCTCAGTAATTCCGATGGATCTTCACCACCATCCAACACCTTGGAAGGTGATCTTGTGACTTAACACCACCCCAGGCTGATAAAGGGCTTGCTTGCCGGAATACAACGGACCTCTCATTCCATTAGAAGCAACCTGTGGCGCCAATCCCAGCCAGGGCCTTTTAAATCCAGTAGGTCTTCTAGACAAGGGACATCGATCCTCCTCATGGGGCGATCATAGCGGTTCCCCAAAATAAAGAAGACTCTGCATAGTGTAAAATCCTCAGAGCTTTATTGAACTTAGAAGTGGCACTTATATGTAATGTAAAAAAAACGCCTTCATTTGCATGCATGGGCCGGCACACATGCAAAAACCCCGTCTTTCCGTGACATGGTGATGTCGGCGCGTTGCTCCGCCCTACGTGTTTTTGTCATAGGTTTGACGTCATCCAGCGGCACGGTGCGATTCACCGATTCGGACGGTTCCCTTGTCGGCAATTGCCACCGATTTGGCCTGCGATTTGACCAAATCGCTCCAATGTGAACCAGGGCTCATACTGATGAGTTTTTTTGCTGCGCATTTACTGTACCTCGCTAAAAGCACAAGAAAAATGCAATGAAAACATTTCCCTTTTAAATCCCACGGGACTCTTCACACTAATGCGCTGCGGGTCTTGCATTAAGGCATCTTTAGAGCTTTTTTTTTTTTTTTTTTTTTGTTAAAAGTGTTCCAAAAACACATCTTCTCATTGAAATAAATGTAAAACGCATTAAAAGCACGTTAAATAAATATAAAAAATTCAGGCACTTTTTGAGCCGCATGTCCATGTTTCACAGGTGCATGCTGGGAGTAAGTAAACCAGAAAACGCATCAAAAATGCATATGCATTTTTACTGTGTTTTTTTTTTTTTTCAAAGGAGTGATGTAAAAGGGCCTAAAGCCTGCTTTTATGTAACGATCGATCATCAGAAACATGGGTGAGCGAAGGTTGGCCATGCGTTGATATTAGGTCAATGATGACAGCTGCTGCAATTCGCACGCAGCGTGCAGCATTTAGACTCGTGCCAGCGCCCCCCCCCCCCCCCGGGCCATCCGTGTATATACAGCCTAATGCCTATATATAGCCCTATATAATGATCAATAATTGGGAATAATTAGTAATGAGGGTGAGCGAAGGTTGGCCGCAGTAGGTCATTGATGTCCCCGGCTTCCCCGTCCCTTCGATACGCGTGCCTGCCGGGAATTCTGCGATTGTAGCCGATCAGGATGGCGGCCCGCTGTCCATGTTTTCTTTTGCGAGGTTTGGAGCGAACGGCATTCACCTCGCAATTTCGCTCCATCCCTGATTGAGGAAAGTAAACAGGAAGGCACAGTCATCGTTCTGTAGATGATATACCGTGCCTTGAAAAAAGTATTCATACCCCTCGAAATTAGATTATATACAGTGCCTTGAAAAAGTATTCATACCCCTTGAAATTAGATTATATACAGTGCCTTGAAAAAGTATTCATACCCCTTGAAATTAGATTATATACAGTGCCTTAAAAAAGTATTCGTACCCCTTGAAATTTTCCACACTTTGTCATGTTACAACCAAAAAAAACGTAAATGTATTTTATTGGGATTTTATATGATCGACCAACACAAAGTGACACATAATTGTGAAGTGGAAGGAAAATGATAAATGGTTTTCTAAATGTTTTACAAATAAATATGTGAAAAGTGTGTGTGTGTGTGTGTGGGGGGGGGGGGGGACATTTGTATTCGGCCCCCTTTACTCCGATACCCCTAACTAACATCTAGTGGAACCAATTGCCTTCAGAAGTCACCTAATTAGTAAATAGAGTCCACCTGTGTGTAATTTAATCTCAGTATAAATACAGCTGTTCTGTGAAGCCCTCAGAGGTTTGTTAGAGAACCTTAGTGAACAAACAGCATCATGAAGGCCAAGGAACACACCAGACAGGTCAGGGATAAAGTTGTGGAGAAGTATAAAGCAGGGTTAGGTTATAAAGAAATCTCCCAAGCTTTGAACTTCTCACGGAGCTCTGTTGAATCCATCATCTGAAAATGGAAAGAGTATGGCACAACTGCAAACCTACCAAGACATGGCCGTCCACCTAAACATGACTGCGCTGGGCAAGGAGAACATTCATCAGAGAAGAAGCCAAGAGGTCCATAGTAACTCTGGAGGAGCTGCAGAGATCCACAGCTCAGGTGGGAGAATCTGTCCACAGGACAACTATTAGTCGTGTTCTCCACAAATCTGCCCTTTATGGAAGAGTGACAAGAAGAAAGACATTGGTGAAAGAAAGTCATAAGAAGTCCTGTTTGTAGCTTGTGAGAAGCCATGTGGAGGACACAGCAAAGATGTGGAAGAAGCTGATCTGGTCAGATCACTGAACTTTTTGGCCTAAAAGCAAAACGCTATGTGTGGGGAAAACTAACACTGCACATCACCCTGAACACACCATCCCCACTGTGAAACATGGTGGTGGCAGCATCATGTGGTGGGGATGCTTTTCTTCAGCAGGGACAGGGAAGCTGGTCAGAGTTGATGGGAAGATGGATGGAGACAAATACAGGACAATCTTAGAAGAAAACCTGTTATGCCGCGTACACACTGTCAGATTATCCGGCGGGAAATGTTCGATGTGAGCGTGTTGTCGGAAAGTCTGACTGTGTGCAGGCTCCACCGAACATTTGCTGTCGGAATTTCTGCCAACAAATGTTTGAGAGCAGGTTCTCAAATTTTCAGCCAACAAAACTTGTTGTCGGAAATTCCGATCGTGTGTACACAAGTCTGTCACACAAAAGTTCACCCATGCTCGGAATCAAGCAGAAGGAGCCGCACTGGCTATTGAACTGCCTTTTTCTCGGCTCGTCGTACGTCTTGTACCTCACCGCGTCCTCACGTTCGGAACTTTAGGCCAACCTTTGTGTGACTGTGTGTATGCAAGACAAGTTTGAGCCAACAACCTTCGGAAAAAAAATCCGCGGTTTTGTTGTCAGAAAATCCAATCGTGTGTACGAGGCATTCGAGTCTGCAAAAGACTTGAGACCGGGGCGGAGGTTCACCTTCCAGCAGGACAACGACCCGAAACATCCAGCCAGAGCTACAATGGAATGGTTTACATCAAAGCATATTCATGTGTTAGAATGACCCAGTCACAGTCCAGACCTAAATCACATTGAGAATCTGTGGCAAGACTTGAAAATTGCTGTTCACAGACGCTCTCCATCCAATCTGACAGAGCTTGAGATATTTTGCAAAGAAGAAGAATGGGAAGAAATGTCCTCTCTAGATGTGCAAAGCTGGTAGAGACATCCCCAAAAAGACTTGCAGCTGTAATTGCAGAGAAAGGTGCTCTAAAGTCCTCCTTCTGCCTGCTTCTGATGGGGACCCTGATGTATGGAGAAACTCTAATGGGGTCCCTGATGTAAGGAGAGACTCTGGACCCTGATGTAAGGGATGATTCTGATGGGGACCCCGACATAAGGGAGGACTCCGATGAGGGAATCTGATGGGGACCCTGATGTAAGGGAGGACCCTGATGCGGACCCTGATGTAAGGGAGGACTCTGATGGGGACCCTGATGTAAGGGGGAACTCTGATGGGGATCCTGATGTAAGGGAGGACTCTGATGGGGACCCTGATGTAAGGGAGGACTCTGATGGGGAGCCTATTGTAAGGGAGGACTCTGATGGGGACCCTGATGTAAGGGAGGACTCTGATGGGGACCCTGATGTAAGGGAGGACTCTGATGGGGAGCCTATTGTAAGGGAGGACTCTGATGGGACCCTGATGTAAGGGAGGACTCTGGGAACCCTATTGTGGGGGAGGACTCTGATGGGGACCCTGACGTAAGGGAGGACTCTGGGAACCCTTTTGTGGGGCAGGACTCTGATGGGGACCCTGAAGTAAGGGAGGACTCTGGGAACCCTTTTGTGGGGGAGGACTCTGATGGGGACCCTGACGTAAGGGAGGACTCTGGGAACCCTTTTGTGGGGCAGGACTCTGATGGGGACCCTGAAGTAAGGGAGGACTCTGGGAACCCTTTTGTGGGGGAGGACTCTGATGGGGACCCTGACGTAAGGGAGGACTCTGGGAACCCTATTGTGGGGGAGGACTCAGATGGGGACCCTGACGTAAGGGAGGACTCTGGGAACCCTTTTGTGGGGCAGGACTCTGATGGGGACCCTGAAGTAAGGGAGGACTCTGGGAACCCTTTTGTGGGGGAGGACTCTGATGGGGACCCTGACGTAAGGGAGGACTCTGGGAACCCTTTTGTGGGGCAGGACTCTGATGGGGACCCTGAAGTAAGGGAGGACTCTGGGAACCCTTTTGTGGGGGAGGACTCTGATGGGGACCCTGAAGTAAGGGAGGACTCTGGGAACCCTTTTGTGAGGGAGGACTCTGATGGGGACCCTGATGTGAGGGAGGACTCTGATGGGGACCCTGATGTGAGGGAGGACTCTGATGGGGACCCTGACATAAGGGAGGACTCTGATGTAAGTGGTAGTCTAATGGGGACACTTAGGTGGTGTTGGTGTTGGTGGGGGTGGGGTGGACTGCTGCTGTATGACATGGTCATTTGGGTAGGATGCTCTGAGGTTGGAGTTTGGACCCCTCTGACCCCCCCCCCCAATTTACGCCCCTGGTTTTCTATCTGCTGATTGATCAATGCTGACCCACACAGATCACACCGAGGGTCCTGATCACACCGAGGGTCCTGATCACACCGAGGGTCCTGATCACACCGAGGGTCCTGATCACACCGAGGGCTCTGATCACACCGAGGGTCCTGATCACACCGAGGGCCCTGATCACACCGAGGGCCCTGATCACTCCGAGGGCCCTGATCACTCCGAGGGCCCTGATCACACCGAGGGTCCTGATCACACCGAGGGCCCTGATCACTCCGAGGGTCCTGATCACACCGAGGGCCCTGATCACACCGAGGGCCCTGATCACACCGAGGGCCCTGATCACACCGAGGGCCCTGATCACTCCGAGGGCCCTGATCACACCGAGGGTCCTGATCACTCCGAGGGCCCTGATCACACCGAGGACCCTGATCACACCGAGGGCTCTGATCACTCCGAGGGCTCTGATCACACCGAGGGTCCTGATCACACCGAGGGCTCTGATCACTCCGAGGGCCCTGATCACTCCGAGGGCCCTGATCACTCCGAGGGCTCTGATCACACCGAGGGCCCTGATCACACCGAGGGTCCTGATCACACCGAGGGCTCTGATCACACCGAGGGCCCTGATCACTCCGAGGGCCCTGATCACTCCGAGGGCCCTGATCACTCCGAGGGCTCTGATCACACCGAGGGCCCTGATCACACCGAGGGCCCTGATCACTCCGAGGGCTCTGATCACACCGAGGGCCCTGATCACACCGAGGGTCCTGATCACACCGAGGGTCCTGATCACACCGAGGGCCCTGATCACACCGAGGGCCCTGATCACACCGAGGGTCCTGATCACACCGAGGGTCCTGATCACTCCGAGGGCCCTGATCACACCGAGGACCCTGATCACTCCGAGGGCTCTGATCACACCGAGGGCTCTGATCACACCGAGGGCTCTGATCACACCGAGGGCCCTGATCACTCCGAGGGCCCTGATCACTCCGAGGGCCCTGATCACTCCGAGGGTCCTGATCACACCGAGGGTCCTGATCACTCCGAGGGCCCTGATCACACCGAGGACCCTGATCACTCCGAGGGCTCTGATCACACCGAGGGCTCTGATCACACCGAGGGCTCTGATCACACCGAGGGCCCTGATCACTCCGAGGGCCCTGATCACTCCGAGGGTCCTGATCACACCGAGGGTCCTGATCACACCGAGGGTCCTGATCACACCGAGGGCCCTGATCACTCCGAGGGCTCTGATCACACCGAGGGCTCTGATCACACCGAGGGCCCTGATCACACCGAGGGCTCTGATCACACCGAGGGCTCTGATCACACCGAGGGTCCTGATCACTCCGAGGGCTCTGATCACACCGAGGGCTCTGATCACACCGAGGGCTCTGATCACAGCGAGGGTCCTGATCACACCGAGGGCCCTGATCACACCGAGGGCCCTGATCACACCGAGGGCCCTGATCACACCGAGGGTCCTGATCACACCGAGGGCCCTGATCACACCGAGGGTCCTGATCACACCGAGGGTCCTGATCACACCGAGGACCCTGATCACACCGAGGGTCCTGATCACACCGAGGACCCTGATCACTCCGAGGGCTCTGATCACACCGAGGGCTCTGATCACACCGAGGGTCCTGATCACACCGAGGGCCCTGATCACACCGAGGGTCCTGATCACACCGAGGGCTCTGATCACACCGAGGGTCCTGATCACACCGAGGGCTCTGATCACACAGAGGGCCCTGATCACACCGGAGGGTCCTGATCACACCGAGGGCCCTGATCACACCGAGGGTCCTGATCACACCGAGGGCCCTGATCACACCGAGGGCTCTGATCACTCCGAGGGTCCTGATCACTCCGAGGGTCCTGATCACACCGAGGGTCCTGATCACACCGAGGGCTCTGATCACACCGAGGGCCCTGATCACACCGAGGGCTCTGATCACTCCGAGGGTCCTGATCACTCCGAGGGCTCTGATCACACCGAGGGTCCTGATCACACCGAGGGCTCTGATCACACCGAGGGTCCTGATCACACCGAGGGCTCTGATCACACCGAGGGCCCTGATCACACCGAGGGCTCTGATCACACCGAGGGCTCTGATCACACCGAGGACCCTGATCACACCGAGGGCCCTGATCACACCGAGGGTCCTGATCACACCGAGGGTCCTGATCACACCGAGGGTCCTGATCACACCGAGGACCCTGATCACTCCGAGGGTCCTGATCACACCAAGGGCTCTGATCACACCGAGGGCCCTGATCACACCGAGGGCTCTGATCACACCGAGGGCTCTGATCACACCGAGGGCCCTGATCACACCGAGGGTCCTGATCACACCGAGGGCCCTGATCACACCGAGGGCCCTGATCACACCGAGGGTCCTGATCACACCGAGGGTCCTGATCACACCGAGGACCCTGATCACACCGAGGGCCCTGATCACACCGAGGGTCCTGATCACTCCGAGGGCCCTGATCACTCCGAGGGCCCTGATCACTCCGAGGGCTCTGATCACACCGAGGGCCCTGATCACACCGAGGGTCCTGATCACACCGAGGGTCCTGATCACACCGAGGGCCCTGATCACACCGAGGGGCCCTGATCACACCGAAGGTCCTGATCACACCGAGGGTCCTGATCACACCGAGGGTCCTGATCACACCGAGGGCCCTGATCACTCCGAGGGCTCTGATCACACCGAGGGCCCTGATCACTCCGAGGGCCCTGATCACTCCGAGGGCTCTGATCACACCGAGGGCCCTGATCACTCCGAGGGCCCTGATCACTCCGAGGGCCCTGATCACTCCGAGGGTCCTGATCACACCGAGGGCCCTGATCACACCGAGGGTCCTGATCACACCGAGGGCCCTGATCACTCCGAGGGCCCTGATCACTCCGAGGGCCCTGATCACACCGAGGACCCTGATCACACCGAGGGCCCTGATCACACCGAGGGCCCTGATCACACCGAGGGTCCTGATCACACCGAGGGTCCTGATCACACCGAGGGTCCTGATCACACCGAGGACCCTGATCACTCCGAGGGTCCTGATCACACCGAGGGCTCTGATCACACCGAGGGCCCTGATCACACCGAGGGCTCTGATCACACCGAGGGCCCTGATCACACCGAGGGTCCTGATCACACCGAGGGCCCTGATCACACCGAGGGCCCTGATCACACCGAGGGTCCTGATCACACCGAGGGTCCTGATCACACCGAGGACCCTGATCACACCGAGGGCCCTGATCACACCGAGGGTCCTGATCACACCGAGGGCCCTGATCACACCGAGGGCCCTGATCACACCGAGGGCCCTGATCACACCGAGGGCCCTGATCACACCGAGGGCCCTGATCACTCCGAGGGCTCTGATCACACCGAGGGTCCTGATCACACCGAGGGCTCTGATCACACCGAGGGTCCTGATCACACCGAGGGCTCTGATCACACCGAGGGCCCTGATCACACCGAGGGCTCTGATCACACCGAGGGCTCTGATCACACCGAGGGCCCTGATCACACCGAGGACCCTGATCACACCGAGGGCCCTGATCACACCGAGGGTCCTGATCACACCGAGGGTCCTGATCACACCGAGGGTCCTGATCACACCGAGGACCCTGATCACTCCGAGGGTCCTGATCACACCGAGGACCCTGATCACACCGAGGGCCCTGATCACACCGAGGGTCCTGATCACACCGAGGGCTCTGATCACACCGAGGGTCCTGATCACACCGAGGGCTCTGATCACACCGAGGG
Source organism: Lithobates clamitans (assembly GCA_037952925.1). Taxonomy (NCBI): domain Eukaryota; kingdom Metazoa; phylum Chordata; class Amphibia; order Anura; family Ranidae; genus Lithobates; species Lithobates clamitans. The sequence goes on from JBBGZY010003697.1 coordinate 61,817, forward strand.
TCCTGATCACACCGAGGGCTCTGATCACACCGAGGGCCCTGATCACACCGAGGGCTCTGATCACACCGAGGGCTCTGATCACACCGAGGACCCTGATCACACCGAGGGCCCTGATCACACCGAGGGTCCTGATCACACCGAGGGTCCTGATCACACCGAGGACCCTGATCACACCGAGGGTCCTGATCACACCGAGGGTCCTGATCACACCGAGGGCTCTGATCACACCGAGGGCCCTGATCACACCGAGGGTCCTGATCACACCGAGGGCCCTGATCACACCGAGGGTCCTGATCACACCGAGGGTCCTGATCACACCGAGGGTCCTGATCACACCGAGGGTCCTGATCACACCGAGGGTCCTGATCACACCGAGGGCTCTGATCACACCGAGGGCCCTGATCACACCGAGGGTCCTGATCACACCGAGGACCCTGATCACACCGAGGGTCCTGATCACACCGAGGGCCCTGATCACACCGAGGGCTCTGATCACTCCGAGGGTCCTGATCACACCGAGGGCCCTGATCACACCGAGGGCCCTGATCACACCGAGGACCCTGATCTCACCGAGGGCCCTGATCACACCGAGGGCTCTGATCACTCCGAGGGTCCTGATCACACCGAGGGCCCTGATCACACCGAGGGTCCTGATCACACCGAGGGCTCTGATCACACCGAGGGCTCTGATCACACCGAGGGTCCTGATCACACCGAGGGCCCTGATCACACCGAGGGCCCTGATCACACCGAGGGCTCTGATCACACCGAGGGCTCTGATCACACCGAGGGCTCTGATCACACCGAGGGTCCTGATCACACCGAGGGCTCTGATCACACCGAGGACCCTGATCACACCGAGGGTTCTGATCACACCGAGGGCTCTGATCACACCGAGGGCCCTGATCACACCGAGGGTCCTGATCACACCGAGGGCCCTGATCACACCGAGGGTTCTGATCACACCGAGGGCCCTGATCACACCGAGGGCCCTGATCACACCGAGGGTCCTGATCACACCGAGGGCCCTGATCACACCGAGGGTTCTGATCACACCGAGGGCTCTGATCACACCGAGGACCCTGATCACACCGAGGGTTCTGATCACACCGAGGACCCTGATCACACCGAGGGCCCTGATCACACCGAGGGTCCTGATCACTCCGAGGGCCCTGATCACTCCGAGGGCCCTGATCACTCCGAGGGCTCTGATCACACCGAGGGCCCTGATCACACCGAGGGTCCTGATCACACCGAGGGTCCTGATCACACCGAGGGCCCTGATCACACCGAGGGCCCTGATCACACCGAAGGTCCTGATCACACCGAGGGTCCTGATCACACCGAGGGTCCTGATCACACCGAGGGTCCTGATCACACCGAGGGCCCTGATCACTCCGAGGGCTCTGATCACACCGAGGGCCCTGATCACTCCGAGGGCCCTGATCACACCGAGGGCCCTGATCACTCCGAGGGCCCTGATCACTCCGAGGGCCCTGATCACTCCGAGGGTCCTGATCACACCGAGGGCCCTGATCACACCGAGGGTCCTGATCACACCGAGGGCCCTGATCACTCCGAGGGCCCTGATCACTCCGAGGGCCCTGATCACACCGAGGACCCTGATCACACCGAGGGCCCTGATCACACCGAGGGTCCTGATCACACCGAGGGTCCTGATCACACCGAGGGTCCTGATCACACCGAGGGTCCTGATCACACCGAGGACCCTGATCACTCCGAGGGTCCTGATCACACCGAGGGCTCTGATCACACCGAGGGCCCTGATCACACCGAGGGCTCTGATCACACCGAGGGCTCTGATCACACCGAGGGCCCTGATCACACCGAGGGTCCTGATCACACCGAGGGCCCTGATCACACCGAGGGCCCTGATCACACCGAGGGTCCTGATCACACCGAGGGTCCTGATCACACCGAGGACCCTGATCACACCGAGGGCCCTGATCACACCGAGGGTCCTGATCACACCGAGGGCCCTGATCACACCGAGGGCCCTGATCACACCGAGGGCCCTGATCACACCGAGGGCCCTGATCACTCCGAGGGCTCTGATCACACCGAGGGTCCTGATCACACCGAGGGCTCTGATCACACCGAGGGTCCTGATCACACCGAGGGCTCTGATCACACCGAGGGCCCTGATCACACCGAGGGCTCTGATCACACCGAGGGCTCTGATCACACCGAGGGCCCTGATCACACCGAGGACCCTGATCACACCGAGGGCCCTGATCACACCGAGGGTCCTGATCACACCGAGGGTCCTGATCACACCGAGGGTCCTGATCACACCGAGGGTCCTGATCACACCGAGGACCCTGATCACTCCGAGGGTCCTGATCACACCGAGGACCCTGATCACACCGAGGGCCCTGATCACACCGAGGGTCCTGATCACACCGAGGGCTCTGATCACACCGAGGGTCCTGATCACACCGAGGGCTCTGATCACACCGAGGGTCCTGATCACACCGAGGGCTCTGATCACACCGAGGGCCCTGATCACACCGAGGGCTCTGATCACACCGAGGGCTCTGATCACACCGAGGACCCTGATCACACCGAGGGCCCTGATCACACCGAGGGTCCTGATCACACCGAGGGTCCTGATCACACCGAGGACCCTGATCACACCGAGGGTCCTGATCACACCGAGGGTCCTGATCACACCGAGGGCTCTGATCACACCGAGGGCCCTGATCACACCGAGGGTCCTGATCACACCGAGGGCCCTGATCACACCGAGGGTCCTGATCACACCGAGGGTCCTGATCACACCGAGGGTCCTGATCACACCGAGGGTCCTGATCACACCGAGGGTCCTGATCACACCGAGGGCTCTGATCACACCGAGGGCCCTGATCACACCGAGGGCTCTGATCACACCGAGGGCTCTGATCACACCGAGGGCCCTGATCACACCGAGGACCCTGATCACACCGAGGGCCCTGATCACACCGAGGGTCCTGATCACACCGAGGGTCCTGATCACACCGAGGGTCCTGATCACACCGAGGACCCTGATCACTCCGAGGGTCCTGATCACACCGAGGACCCTGATCACACCGAGGGCCCTGATCACACCGAGGGTCCTGATCACACCGAGGGCTCTGATCACACCGAGGGTCCTGATCACACCGAGGGCTCTGATCACACCGAGGGTCCTGATCACACCGAGGGCTCTGATCACACCGAGGGCCCTGATCACACCGAGGGCTCTGATCACTCCGAGGGCCCTGATCACACCGAGGGTCCTGATCACACCGAGGGCTCTGATCACACCGAGGGCTCTGATCACACCGAGGACCCTGATCACACCGAGGGCCCTGATCACACCGAGGGTCCTGATCACACCGAGGGTCCTGATCACACCGAGGACCCTGATCACACCGAGGGTCCTGATCACACCGAGGGTCCTGATCACACCGAGGGCTCTGATCACACCGAGGGCCCTGATCACACCGAGGGTCCTGATCACACCGAGGGCCCTGATCACACCGAGGGTCCTGATCACACCGAGGGTCCTGATCACACCGAGGGCCCTGATCACACCGAGGGTCCTGATCACACCGAGGGCCCTGATCACACCGAGGGCCCTGATCACTCCGAGGGCTCTGATCACACCGAGGGTCCTGATCACACCGAGGGCTCTGATCACACCGAGGGTCCTGATCACACCGAGGGCTCTGATCACACCGAGGGCCCTGATCACACCGAGGGCCCTGATCACACCGAGGGCTCTGATCACACCGAGGGCCCTGATCACACCGAGGACCCTGATCACACCGAGGGCCCTGATCACACCGAGGGTCCTGATCACACCGAGGGTCCTGATCACACCGAGGGTCCTGATCACACCGAGGACCCTGATCACTCCGAGGGTCCTGATCACACCGAGGACCCTGATCACACCGAGGGCCCTGATCACACCGAGGGTCCTGATCACACCGAGGGCTCTGATCACACCGAGGGTCCTGATCACACCGAGGGCTCTGATCACACCGAGGGTCCTGATCACACCGAGGGCTCTGATCACACCGAGGGCCCTGATCACACCGAGGGCTCTGATCACACCGAGGGCTCTGATCACACCGAGGACCCTGATCACACCGAGGGCCCTGATCACACCGAGGGTCCTGATCACACCGAGGGTCCTGATCACACCGAGGACCCTGATCACACCGAGGGTCCTGATCACACCGAGGGTCCTGATCACACCGAGGGCTCTGATCACACCGAGGGCCCTGATCACACCGAGGGTCCTGATCACACCGAGGGCCCTGATCACACCGAGGGTCCTGATCACACCGAGGGTCCTGATCACACCGAGGGTCCTGATCACACCGAGGGTCCTGATCACACCGAGGGTCCTGATCACACCGAGGGCTCTGATCACACCGAGGGCCCTGATCACACCGAGGGTCCTGATCACACCGAGGACCCTGATCACACCGAGGGTCCTGATCACACCGAGGGCCCTGATCACACCGAGGGCTCTGATCACTCCGAGGGTCCTGATCACACCGAGGGCCCTGATCACACCGAGGGCCCTGATCACACCGAGGACCCTGATCTCACCGAGGGCCCTGATCACACCGAGGGCTCTGATCACTCCGAGGGTCCTGATCACACCGAGGGCCCTGATCACACCGAGGGTCCTGATCACACCGAGGGCTCTGATCACACCGAGGGCTCTGATCACACCGAGGGTCCTGATCACACCGAGGGCCCTGATCACACCGAGGGCCCTGATCACACCGAGGGCTCTGATCACACCGAGGGCTCTGATCACACCGAGGGTCCTGATCACACCGAGGGCTCTGATCACACCGAGGACCCTGATCACACCGAGGGTTCTGATCACACCGAGGGCTCTGATCACACCGAGGGCCCTGATCACACCGAGGGTCCTGATCACACCGAGGGCCCTGATCACACCGAGGGTTCTGATCACACCGAGGGCCCTGATCACACCGAGGGCCCTGATCACACCGAGGGTCCTGATCACACCGAGGGCCCTGATCACACCGAGGGTTCTGATCACACCGAGGGCTCTGATCACACCGAGGACCCTGATCACACCGAGGGTTCTGATCACACCGAGGACCCTGATCACACCGAGGGCCCTGATCACACCGAGGGTCCTGATCACTCCGAGGGCCCTGATCACTCCGAGGGCCCTGATCACTCCGAGGGCTCTGATCACACCGAGGGCCCTGATCACACCGAGGGTCCTGATCACACCGAGGGTCCTGATCACACCGAGGGTCCTGATCACACCGAGGGCCCTGATCACACCGAGGGCCCTGATCACACCGAAGGTCCTGATCACACCGAGGGTCCTGATCACACCGAGGGTCCTGATCACACCGAGGGCCCTGATCACTCCGAGGGCTCTGATCACACCGAGGGCCCTGATCACTCCGAGGGCCCTGATCACTCCGAGGGCTCTGATCACACCGAGGGCCCTGATCACTCCGAGGGCCCTGATCACTCCGAGGGTCCTGATCACACCGAGGGCCCTGATCACACCGAGGGTCCTGATCACACCGAGGGCCCTGATCACTCCGAGGGCCCTGATCACTCCGAGGGCCCTGATCACACCGAGGACCCTGATCACACCGAGGGCCCTGATCACACCGAGGGTCCTGATCACACCGAGGGTCCTGATCACACCGAGGGTCCTGATCACACCGAGGACCCTGATCACTCCGAGGGTCCTGATCACACCGAGGGCTCTGATCACACCGAGGGCCCTGATCACACCGAGGGCTCTGATCACACCGAGGGCCCTGATCACACCGAGGGTCCTGATCACACCGAGGGCCCTGATCACACCGAGGGCCCTGATCACACCGAGGGTCCTGATCACACCGAGGGTCCTGATCACACCGAGGACCCTGATCACACCGAGGGCCCTGATCACACCGAGGGTCCTGATCACACCGAGGGCCCTGATCACACCGAGGGCCCTGATCACACCGAGGGCCCTGATCACACCGAGGGCCCTGATCACACCGAGGGCCCTGATCACTCCGAGGGCTCTGATCACACCGAGGGTCCTGATCACACCGAGGGCTCTGATCACACCGAGGGTCCTGATCACACCGAGGGCTCTGATCACACCGAGGGCCCTGATCACACCGAGGGCCCTGATCACACCGAGGGCCCTGATCACACCGAGGGTCCTGATCACACCGAGGGCCCTGATCACACCGAGGGCCCTGATCACACCGAGGGCCCTGATCACACCGAGGGCCCTGATCACACCGAGGGCCCTGATCACTCCGAGGGCTCTGATCACACCGAGGGTCCTGATCACACCGAGGGCTCTGATCACACCGAGGGTCCTGATCACACCGAGGGCTCTGATCACACCGAGGGCCCTGATCACACCGAGGGCTCTGATCACACCGAGGGCTCTGATCACACCGAGGGCCCTGATCACACCGAGGACCCTGATCACACCGAGGGCCCTGATCACACCGAGGGTCCTGATCACACCGAGGGTCCTGATCACACCGAGGGTCCTGATCACACCGAGGACCCTGATCACTCCGAGGGTCCTGATCACACCGAGGACCCTGATCACACCGAGGGCCCTGATCACACCGAGGGTCCTGATCACACCGAGGGCTCTGATCACACCGAGGGTCCTGATCACACCGAGGGCTCTGATCACACCGAGGGTCCTGATCACACCGAGGGCTCTGATCACACCGAGGGCCCTGATCACACCGAGGGCTCTGATCACACCGAGGGCTCTGATCACACCGAGGACCCTGATCACACCGAGGGCCCTGATCACACCGAGGGTCCTGATCACACCGAGGGTCCTGATCACACCGAGGACCCTGATCACACCGAGGGTCCTGATCACACCGAGGGTCCTGATCACACCGAGGGCTCTGATCACACCGAGGGCCCTGATCACACCGAGGGTCCTGATCACACCGAGGGCCCTGATCACACCGAGGGTCCTGATCACACCGAGGGTCCTGATCACACCGAGGGTCCTGATCACACCGAGGGTCCTGATCACACCGAGGGTCCTGATCACACCGAGGGCTCTGATCACACCGAGGGCCCTGATCACACCGAGGGTCCTGATCACACCGAGGACCCTGATCACACCGAGGGTCCTGATCACACCGAGGGCCCTGATCACACCGAGGGCTCTGATCACTCCGAGGGTCCTGATCACACCGAGGGCCCTGATCACACCGAGGGCCCTGATCACACCGAGGACCCTGATCTCACCGAGGGCCCTGATCACACCGAGGGCTCTGATCACTCCGAGGGTCCTGATCACACCGAGGGCCCTGATCACACCGAGGGTCCTGATCACACCGAGGGCTCTGATCACACCGAGGGCTCTGATCACACCGAGGGTCCTGATCACACCGAGGGCCCTGATCACACCGAGGGCCCTGATCACACCGAGGGCTCTGATCACACCGAGGGCTCTGATCACACCGAGGGTCCTGATCACACCGAGGGCTCTGATCACACCGAGGACCCTGATCACACCGAGGGTTCTGATCACACCGAGGGCTCTGATCACACCGAGGGCCCTGATCACACCGAGGGTCCTGATCACACCGAGGGCCCTGATCACACCGAGGGTTCTGATCACACCGAGGGCCCTGATCACACCGAGGGCCCTGATCACACCGAGGGTCCTGATCACACCGAGGGCCCTGATCACACCGAGGGTTCTGATCACACCGAGGGCTCTGATCACACCGAGGACCCTGATCACACCGAGGGTTCTGATCACACCGAGGGCCCTGATCACACCGAGGACCCTGATCACACCGAGGGCTCTGATCACACCGAGGACCCTGATCACACCGAGGGTCCTGATCACACCGAGGGCCCTGATCACTCCGAGGGTCCTGATCACACCGAGGGTCCTGATCACTCCGAGGGCTCTGATCACACCGAGGGTCCTGATCACTCCGAGGGTCCTGATCACACCGAGGGCCCTGATCACTCCGAGGGCTCTGATCACACCGAGGGTCCTGATCACTCCGAGGGTCCTGATCACACCGAGGGCTCTGATCACACCGAGGGTCCTGATCACTCCGAGGGTCCTGATCACACCGAGGGTCCTGATCACTCCAGGGAGCCGCACTGAACACACAGTTGCTGGTGTACAGGTCTTGGTGTAACACGCAGTTTTATTTTTCAATGAACTTTATGAAATCCTCAGGAGTGACGTTTGATGACGGTGGATTGCGGTGGATTGCGTCACGGGACGCTGCGCTGCGGACAGACGCCATTAGAAGCAAGGCATGTCACCTTTTGTGGCGGTGTCTGGAATAGCCATCTGCAGATAATGTGAACAGGACCTGAGGGCCACTTCACATGGGGGGTAAAACCTTGTGATTGGGCCGTGCTTTTACTGCCCTCCAACCGCTACGCCCTAGAGCTGCAGAGGCTGGGTGGTGGTGGTGGGGGGAGGGGTTTACACATGCCACAGCAGGAATTATACCCCCCCCCCCTCGTTGCACAGGTGAAGGGGGCGCTCCTCCGACAATGCGAGCGGTTAGGGTCACGCGAGGTTCAAATCAGGCGTTGTATCAGCTCCTCGCCGCCTGTCACACGCTCTCCGAAGAGCGAGCCGAACGCGGGGGTTGTGTGAGTCCCCAGTCACACCCAGCACTTTGTCAGCGTGCGGTTTCGGGCGCATTTTCACGCGGCAATACCCCGCCATACATGCGGCACGCGCCAAAGTCGCTCGTGTACTTTTTTTTTATGTTGAACTTTCTGCATTTTTTTTTTTCTAACTGCGTATCTTGATGCGTTTGTCAAGTGTTTGGCGTCCGTAAACAAAACGTGCGCCTGCGTGCTGCGTTTGAGGGGTGCGATTATTAAAGGTGAATGGGGCCCCTCAGTTGTCGGGTCGTAACTTATCCTTCAAGGGACAGTCCTCCAAAAAGTTTCCAAAGCAAAAGCCTGACCATGCATGTCCTTATCTGTGCCACACAACCCTCTCCCCTCCCCCACCATAGCTGGGCTTCCCTCACATGGCAACCAGGGCTGACCCTGAGAGGGGTGGAGTCATAACTGACCAGTCTAGCCACGCCCCCCCCCCTTACATGACTCCTGCCTTGAGGTTTGGACTTATAACTGCCTGTCTAACCACGCCCACCCTCCGCCCACGTGACTCCTGCCTCTAGGAGAGCCTCACAGTCACAAACTCTTTAACTGGCCACGCCCACCCTGCCCCTCACGTGACTCCTGCCCTGAGGGGGACTTATGACTGGCGTTCGGTCGCGGCCATCTTGGTACACCCCGCGCTCAGCCGCGGTAAGCCTACAGTCGGAAGTCGCCAAGCGGACATCTTTTTACACCCACCGAAGTCAAGGGCTCTGAAAACTCCAAAAACCCTTCCACCGAAAGAGCCTAAAACGCCCCTGCAACCCTACATAGACCGTACCTGACATAAAAAAATGTCTTTTTTATTTTTTTTTTTTTACCAAATCACTTTTTTAAATAACATTTTGTGAAAAATAGATTTTATTTTTTTTACTGAGAGTTATATGGCAACTGACTCTAGTGAATGGAAAAGAAAAAAAAAAGTTTTGATGGCAAAGAAAAAAACAATGTCAATAAAGTTGGTTGAAGGGGGAAAAAAAAAGAAAAAAAAAAGAGGCGTATCTTCCCGCCCGCTGACTACAAGTCCCGGCATCCTCCGCGCGGCCGCCCCGGGCGATTTCCTCCAGAGGCTGACCAATCCCGCCGAGGAGGAGAGATTAACAAAAGCGAATTGTCAGTGACGTCACAAGAGACGGGGAGGAGGGTGAGTGAGAGAGGGGAACCGGGGAGAAGAGCCCGGCGAGGTGGCTGGAGGAGGACATGGACTGAGAGAGAGAGAGAGAAGCGTCTGATTGAAGAGGTTCCTCACCTGACAACCCCTGGGACTGAACCCTCAAAACTCCAAGTGGGGGGTCACCTGACTGGAACACCCCTCAGAGGAGCCAACAGAACCTCCCCTCCCCCCACAACTTCAGGAGGGGTCACCCCAAAGACCACCCACCTCTAGTACTGGGTCACCTCCCCCTCCCGACCCCCAGAAGATCCCCTGGGCTCACCCCCACCCCTTCAAAGAGGACTGCACCCCAAAACCAAAGGAGGGGTCACCCTAAGGTCCACCCACCTTCACCGGACCACCGCTGGTCCCGGATCACCCCCCCCCCCCTTCCCAGGATCCAACAGCACTGCTGGGCTTCACCCCTGGACCTCCTTCAAAGAAGACTGAACCCCAAAACCAAAGGAGGGGTCACCCTAAGGTCCACCTACCTTCACCGGACCACCGCTGGTCCCGGATCACCTTCCCTCCCCCGCCTGATCGACCTACCTTCTAGGAGCCAGCCATCACCTAGGCTGGCCCCCCCCTCCTCCCTCTCTGGACCTCCATCAAAGAAGACTGCACCCCAAAACTTGAAGACATCACACCCCCCCCCAAAGCTCATCCACCATCTTTGGATCACTGCTGGTCCTGGATCCCCTCCCTTCCAGGATCCAACAGCACTCTTGAGCTGTCCCAACGCCCCCCCCCCCTCTCATTCCCTCTCTGGACCGCCTTCAAAAGAGGACTTAACCCCAAAACTCAAGGAGAGGTCACCTCAAACCCCTGTCCACCTTTGTTGGATCACCACTGGTCCTGAATCACCCCCCACCCCCCCACAAGGAGACCTTCGCCTCACCCTCCCTTCAGGATCCAGCAGATCTCCTGGACTACCCATTGCTGTCTCCTCCCCTCCCCCTCTAGACCTTCCTCCATGAGGACTGCACCCCAGGACTGAAGAAGGGAGTCAAACGCTCATCTGTCTTCATCGGATCACCGCTGGTACTGGATCACCTCCCCCCAACCACCAGACCTTTGCCTCCCCCCCCACCTCCTTCCAGGATCTAGAAGATATCTCTTGGGCTACTTGCTATTCCTCCTCCCCTTCCCTCCCCCTGGACTTCCTTCGAAAAGCTAGAGGAGGGGGTCACCCCGAAGCCCGTCCACCTTAGTTGGATCACCTCCCTTCCAGGATTCAGCAGCACTCCTGGGCTGCCCATTGCTGTCTCTCCCCCCCTCACCTTCTTCAAGGACTGCACCCCAACACTCAGAGGGGTCACCCCCAAAGCCCATCCACCTCCACTGGACCATCACTGGTACTGGATCACCTTCCCCCCCATCTGAGCACCCTCCCACCAAAGAACCAGCAGATCTCCTGGTCCCTCCTCCTTCCACAAGGACTGCACCCCAAAACTCGAGAAGCCCCATCCACCTTCCTTGGATCAGCGCTGGTCCTGGATCACCCCACCTAACCACCCTCCCTTCGAGGACTCAGCAGCTCTCCTTTGGCTTGCCACCCTCCCCCCCCCCCCTCTCTGGACCTCCTTCCTTGGACTGCACCCTAAAACTTGAAGGAAGGATCACCCTAAAGTCCATCCACCTTCATCGGATCAACACCCCCCTCTCTAGGGCTCGTCTCTTCCTGTGCTAACCCTCCTCCCCCGCTCAGGACCCCCCCTCCCCCCCAGGAGGACAGCAACCACCCCCATATTTTGAAAAGTGATTGCACCACTGGCATCCACACGGACTGGATCATCTCCTGTAGTGGATCTCTCAGACCCCCCCTCCATGTTGGGGTGTCCCACAGCCTCCTGACCCCCCCCCCCCCCCACTTTCCTCTCCAGGAGCCTTCAGAAGAAGATTGAAGCACAGAGATCAAGGAGTGATCAACCCAACCGGCCACCTTTTCTGGATCGCCCCCCCCCATCAAGATTTCTTTTACAAAGAGGGGTCCCCCTGGATCTCTGAGCCCCCCAAAGACCTCTCCCTTCCAGCCATGGATACCGCATCAACCTCAACTTTTGATTCAGAGGTAAGTTGATTTTTTTTTTATTGATCTGCATGCTTGCCTACCCCCCCCCCCAATCTAGCATGTGCTCTGAGTACCCCCCCCCCCCCATGATCTGTCTTCTCCCCCATGGCTGAGCTGCCTAAACACATCAGCCCTCTCTGGCTGGCTGACCCATCTCTCATTACAACTTACGCCATCTTGTCCTTGCACACAAAAAAAGTACATTTGGTGGCAGATCTGGTGTGTCCCCCCCCCCCTCCTTTCCCCTCTTCCCCTGGGGCAGGTGTCGGTGCCCCCCATCCTTTCCTCTGCCCCCTCCACCCCCCACCCCCCCCTTTATCTGGAGCTTTGGAGGCATTTTTATTGTCTGAGGATTGTGCTCTCCAGGTATGTGCCTGGCAGCTCGATCGCACACAACAGATCACCATCTTGAATCCAGTCCAAGCTCAGGACTCCGAGGCGTGACCTGAGTCTTGGGTTTTGGGGTGTAGATGGCACATTACCACCCCCAGCCCCCCCACATTGGGTGGATATTAAATGCTTAACTTGATTATGATCGGGGGGGGGGTGGATACAAAAGAATAGGGTGCTCAGGAATGTACCCCCTCTAATACCTTTAAGCTATACAATGTAATTCTTTGATCAGTACCCCACTGAAATGGGGGGTGACCCCCCCCCATCCGGATTGCCCCACTTTAGCTATAGAGCAAAGTCTTGCTCCGAACAGCTGCTGGAAAATCAGGTCGTCCTTGACAATCATGATTTTGGGGGGGGGGGGGACATAGATTTGGGAGGGGGGGTCA
>JBBGZY010003698.1:0-89685 GCA_037952925.1 Lithobates clamitans
GGGGACATTAGAGTGTAAGCTCCTCTGTACAGAGACTGATGTGACTGTGGGGGGAGGGGACATTAGAGTGTAAGCTCCTCTGTACAGAGACTGATGTGACTGTGGGGGGGAGGGGACATTAGAGTGTAAGCTCCTCTGTACAGAGACTGATGTGACTGTGGGGGAGGGGACATTAGAGTGTAAGCTCCTCTGTACAGAGACTGAGGTGACTGTGGGGAGGGGGAGGGGACATTAGAGTGTAAGCTCCTCTGTACAGAGATTGATGTGACTTGGGGGGGGGGACATTAGAGTGTAAGCTCCTCTGTACAGAGACTGATGTGACTGTGGGGGGGAGGGGACATTAGAGTTGTAAGCTCCTCTGTACAGAGATGATGTGACTGTGGGGGGGGGGGGACATTAGAGTGTAAGCTCCTCTGTACAGAGACTGATGTGACTGTGGGGGGAGGGGACATTAGAGTGTAAGCTCCTCTGTACAGAGACTGATGTGACTGTGGGGGGGAGGGGACATTAGAGTGTAAGCTCCTCTGTACAGAGACTGATGTGACTGTGGGGGGGAGGGGACATTAGAGTGTAAGCTCCTCTGTACTGAGACTGATGTGATTCGCTCAGTGTACAGCACTATGGTATATGTTGGCTCTATAGAAAGATTAGAGATAAGATGGGAGTCTGCTGTGAATTCTCTGTGATGAGATATAAATCTATGCTCTTCCCCCCTCACATTATTGATTATTGATCACCTATAATCTGCATTATCCATCAATTCCTCCATGTGTCCCCCTCCCCCATCCTCTCACCTCTCCATATACAATGTCTCCTCCCCAAACACTATAGGACAAACCAGGTTTAGCTCCAAGGCAGAGTGGAGGCCACATGTTTCCTTTGCAGAGTGGAGCTCCAGTCTGCAGCCACACCCCCTTGGAATACACTGCTTAGGACACACAGGAAGTCCTCCAGCAGACACTAGAGGTCACACTGCTCTGTGAAAGGACTCCAGCTGGGGGCGGCCATTTTTGCGTAGATCAAAGAATATGGTCTAGTGTACAGTACATAGAAATATGATCCTCAGAGTAATATTTAGTATTATAAACACTTTAATGAAATGAACTATGTACTAAAATGAGCAAATGATACAATATTAATTCAATAAATGAATGTATTGTTGGTATATGTAATGTTAATGAATAAATATTAACAAACCAGGGCAGATAATAAAGATACAAATGATGCAGCTCTGTAATGATTATTACATCAATCAATGTATTTTATAAATACAAGCCGTGTAAGTACCGGAGGGTGATCAGCCTCTTGTAGTCCCTGTACAGCAGGGCTAGAGTGTACAGGGAGAAGCAGCACAAGGAGCCAATCCATTCACATGCTGACAAGAAGCATGCTGATAGGAGGAGAGAGAATCTCATGTCACTGTCACTGTCCGATCACAGGTCAGGATGCCCTGGGCTCAGAGGAAGTGGGTTGACAGATGCCTGAGACTGAGGACATGGAGGAGAAATCTCTGGATTGAAGGTGAATATGGCAGCTGTTTTGTTTTTTTTTATATGTAATGGGCTATTCATTTTTATCTGATTATTTTGGCTGGAGTTTTGCTTTAATAAAATTAGTAAATGAATTAAAAAAAACTAATTAATTTATAATAATATGTAATCTTAAGCTGGGTTCACATATGTGCAGTGCGAATTCAGGCTGGGTTCCCCGCATCAGGTTCGCAATAGCAGGAGATTTTGACCGGCTCACATATCTCCACAGCGGCTCCAGTGCGAATTTGCACTGGGGGTCATATGCGTCTTTTGGTCCATTTCAGGTCAAAATACAGCCAAAAATTTGGTCTAAAATAGGACCTGAAATGGTGATTGGGATGCACTGGACCCCTGCTGGGAGGCGCATGCGGTGATGGTGTGAACCTGGCCTGAAGCTTTGTTTTCACAGCTAATTAACAAAGTATTTGTTCAGCATGTCAGGTCAGTTTTTTGAACAAGATCAGGTCAGGATTGCCTCAGGAACAGGTCAGGATTGAATCAGGATCAAGTCAGGATTGCATCAGGATCAGGTCAGGTTTGCATCAGGATCAGGTCAGGTTTGCATCAGGATCAGGTCAGGTTTGCATCAGGATCAGGTCAGGTTTGCATCAGGATCAGGTCAGGATTGCATCAGGATCAGGTCAGGATTGCATCAGGATCAGGTCAGGATTGCATTAGGATCAGGTCAGGTTTGCATCAGGATCAGGTCAGGTTTGCATCAGGATCAGATCAGGTTTGCATCAGGATCAGGTCAGGTTTGCATCAGGATCAGGTCAGGATTGGATCAGGATCAGGTCAGGTTTGCATCAGGATCAGGTCAGGTTTGCATCAGGATCAGGTCAGGATTGCATCAGGATCAGGTCAGGATTGCATCAGGATCAGGTCAGGATTGCATCAGGATCAGGTCAGGATTGCATTAGGATCAGGTCAGGTTTACATCAGGATCAGGTCAGGATTGGATCAGGTCAGGATTGCATCAGGATCAGGTCAGGATTGGGTCAGGTCAGGATTGCATCAGGATCAGGTCAGAATTGCATCAGGATCAGGTCAGGTTTGCATCAGAATCAGGTCAGGTTTGCATCAGGATCAGGTCAGGTTTGCATCAGGATCAGGTCAGGATTGCATCAGGATCAGGTCAGGATTGCATCAGGATCAGGTCAGGTTAGCATCAGGATCAGGTCAGGATTGCATTAGGATCAGGTCAGGTTTACATCAGGATCAGGTCAGGATTGGATCAGGATCAGGTCAGGTTTGCATCAGGATCAGGTCAGGATTGCATTAGGATCAGGTCAGGATTGGATCAGGATCAGGTTACACAGTTACACAGTAGGTGAGGATCAGGTCAGGATTGGATCAGGTCAGGTTTGCATCAGGATCAGGTCAGGTTTGCATCAGGATCAGATCAGGATTGGATCTGGATCAGGATCAGGACTGCATCAGGATCAGGTCAGGATTGCATCAGGATCAGGTCAGGTTTGCATCAGGATCAGGTCAGGATTGCATTAGGATCAGGTCAGGTTTACATCAGGATCAGGTCAGGATTGGATCAGGATCAGGTCAGGATTGCATCAGGATCAGGTCAGGATTGGGTAAGGTCAGGATTGCATCAGGATCAGGTCAGGATTGAATCAGGATCAGGTCAGGATTGAATCAGTATCAGGTCAAGTTTGCATCAGGATCAGGTCAGGTTTACATCAGGATTGCATCAGGATCAGGTCAGGATTGGATCAGGTCAGGTTTCCATCAGGATCAGGTCAGGACTGCATTTGTATCAGGTCAGGTTTGCATCAGGATCAGGTCAGGTTTGCATCTGTATCAGGTCAGGTTTGCATTTGTTTTAGGTCAGTTTTACATCAGGATCAGGTCAGGTTTGCATCAGGATCAGGTCAGGATTGGATCAGGTCAGGTTTGCATCAGGATCAGATCAGGTCAGGTTTGCATCAGGATCAGGTCAGGATTGGATCAGGTCAGGTTTGCATCAGGATCAGGTCAGGTTTGCATCAGGATCAGGTCAGGATTGGATCAGGATCAGGTCAGGTTTGCATCAGGATCAGATCAGGATTGGGTCAGGATTGGATCAGGATCAGGACTGCATCAGGATCAGGTCAGGATTGAATCAGGATCAGGTCAGGTTTGCATCAGGATCAGGTCAGGATTGGATCAGGATCAGGTTACACAGTAGGTGAGGGTGAAAAAAGACACAAGTCCAACCTATGTGTGTGATTATATGTCAGTATTACATTGTATATCCCTGTATGTTGAGGTCATTCAGGTGCTTATCTAATAGTTTTTTGAAACTATCGATGCTCCCCGCTGAGACCACCGCCTGTGGAAGGGAATTCCACATCCTTGCCGCTCTTACAGTAAAGAACCCTCTATGCAGTTTAAGATTAAATCGCTTCTCTTCTAATTTTATTGAATGGCCACGTGTCTTTTTAAATTCCCTTTCACTGAAAAGTTTTATCCCTATTGTGGGGTCACCAGTACAGTATTTGTAAATTGAAATCATATCCCCTCTCAAGCGTCTCTTCTCCAGAGAGAATAAGTTCAGTGCTCACAACCTTTCCTCATAACTAAGATCCTCCAGACCCTTTATTAGCTTTGTTGCCCTTCTTTGTACTCGCTCCATTTCCAGTACATCCTTCCTGAGGACTGGTGCCCAGAACTGGACAGCATACTCCAGGTGCGGCCGGACCAGAGTCTTGTAGAGTGGGAGAATTATTGTTTTATCTCTGGAGTTAATACCCTTTTTAATGCCAATATTCTGTTTGCTTTGTTAGCAGCAGCTTGGCATTGCATGCCATTGCTGAGCCTATCTACTAGGACCCCCAGGTCCTTTTCCATCCTAGATTCCCTCAGAGGTTCTCCCCCCAGTGTATAGATTGCATTCATATTTTTGCCACCCAAATGCATTATTTTCAATTTTTCTACATTAAACCTCATTTGCCATGTAGTCGCCCACCCCATTAATTTGTTCAGATATTCTTGCAAGGTTTCCACATCCTGCTGAGAAGTTATTGCCCTGCTTAGCTTAGTAATATTTGCAAATACAGAGATTGAACTGTTTATTTCATCCTCCAGGTCGTTTATGAACAAATTAAGCAGGATTGGTCCCAGCACAGAACCCTGGGGAACCCCACTACCCACCCCTGACCATTCTGAGTACTCCCCATTTATCACCACCCTCTGAACTCGCCCTTGTAGCCAGTTTTCAATCCATGTACTCACCCTATGGTCCATGCCAACGGACCTTACTTTGTACAGTAAACGTTTATGGGGAACTGTGTCAAATGCTTTTTCAAAATCCAGATACATCACATCTACTTTATCTAGCTGGCAACTCACCTCCTCATAGAAGGTTAATAGATTTGTTTGGTAAGAACGATTCTTCATGAAACCATCATGATTACTGCTAATGATACCGTTCTCATTACTAAAATCTTGTATATAGTCCCTTATCGTTCCCTCCAAGAGCTTGCATACTATTGATGTTAGGCTAACTGGTCTGTAATTCCCAGGGATGTATTTGGGCCCTTTTTCAAATATTGGTGCTAAATTGGCTTTTCTCCAATCAGCTGGTACCATTCCAATCAGTAGACTGTTTATAAAAATTAGGAACAATGGTCTGGCAATTACTTGACTGAGTTCCCTAAGTACCCTCGGATGCAAGCTATCTGGTCCCGGTGACTTATTAATGTTAAGTTTTTCAAGTCTATTTCTAATTCTGTCCTCTGTTAGCCATGAGGGTGCTTCCTGTGACATGTCATGAGGATAAACACTGCAGTTTTGGTTACTGAAGCCCCCCGATTCCCTTGTGAAGACTGAGGAGAAGAATACATTCAATACCTTTGCCATCTCCCCATCCTTAGTAACCAGATTGCCTTCATCATTCTTCATGGGACCAATATGACCTGACCTCCCTTTCTTACTATTTAATTTCATGGGATTTTTTTTACTCTCCTCCACTATGTGCCTTTCGTGTTCTATCTTAGCCGCCCTGATTGCACCCTTACATTTCTTGTTGCGTTCTTTGTAAAGTTGGAATGCTGATGATCCCTCAGCCTTGTATTTTTGGAAGGCCTTCGCCTTTGCTTTTATATGCATTTTTACGTTGGCGTTAAGCCACCCAGGACTTTTATTAGGTCTTTTAAATTTATTTCCCATTGGGATTTACTGGCTAATGCCCTTATTTAAGGATCGTAGCAAGGATCATAGTTTAGGGAAGTTGGCTCTTTTGAAATTCAGTGTCTTTTTTTATTCCCCTTACGTTTCCTATTTGTGTTCTGAGCTGCTTTCACACTGATGTGCTGCAGTTTACTTGCACCACATCTGCGACTTTCCTCGGTTAGCTGTGCTTTGCCATAAACTTCTATTATATCCTGCAGGTGTGGTGCACTTTCTGAAAGCGCACCAAAACTCCTGCATTCAGACAGTGTACCAAATCTGCAAGATATAATAGAAGTCTATGGCTAAGCACAGCAAGCCCACAGGAAAGCTGCAGGTACACTGTGTTGCATCAGCGGTGTGGGTAAACCGCAGCACATCACTGTGAAAGCAGCCCAGTGTATTGCTTCATACAGACTTGAAGATCTCTTCTTTCCTTCTGCTGGCACCACTCTGGAGACCGCTGGCAGGGATAAGAGGTGGAGTGCAGCTGGTATCACTCCACATGGGACAGGAGCCGACGTCGACTTATGCGGCTCCTGCCTACTACAGCTCCAACTTTACTAGTCCCTCTGCATTGTACTCTGATGCTCTGGGATGGAGGGTCAGGAAGCCCAGCCCAGATCTACCAGTCACCTGGCCATCATCTACAGGTTTCTGATCCATGCTATAGGGGATTGTTATGGGGGCGCTGGGTGTTCTCAGTCTATAACAATCTCCATATGGGGTCATTATACGTGTGCTGGATGTTGTCAGTCTATAACAATCCCCAAAGGGGATCATTATGGGGTGCTGGATGTTCTCCATCCATAACAATCTCCATAGGGTATTATTATGGGGTGCTGGATAGGGATGAGCTTCGAGTTCGAATCTAACTCATGTTCGACTCGAACATCGGCTGTTCGCCAGTTCACCGAACAGCAATTTGGGGTGTTCGTGGCAAATTCAAAAGCCGCGGAACACCCTTTAAAAGTCTATGGGAGAAATCAAAAGTGCTAATTTTAAAGGCTTATATGCATGGTATTGTCATAAAAAGTGTTTGGGGACCTGGGTCCTGCCCCAGGGGACATGGATCAATGCAAAAAAAAGTTTTAAAAACTCTCTCGTCCCCCCCCTCTTTTCCTGCGGCCTGCCAGGTCGCGTGCTCAGATAAGGATCTGGTATGGATTTTTGGGGGTACCCCACGCCATTTTTATTTTAAATTTTGGCACGGGGTTTCCCTTAAAATTCATACCAGACCTGAAGGGTCTGGTATAGATTTTGAGGGGGACCCCACGCCATTTAAAAAAAAAAAATTTGGCCGGGGTTCCCCTTAATACCCATACCAGACCTGAAGGTATGGAATTTAGGGGGACCCCCACATCATTTTTTTTTATTTTGGTTCAGGGTTCCCCTGTGTCGTTTTTATCAATGAACTTTTATTTGTATTGTCGGACCGGCAATTCATTATAGCCGCGAGTAGTCTTAAATGACTTTTTTTCCTTCGAAATGTCATTTTGCTGTCAGACTGTTCTAAACACGGGAAACATGCGCCCCTTTACAGGCATACTATAGACACCCCCCAGGTATGAAATTTAAAGGGATATTACACTTTTATTGTTTCACTTTAAGCATTATTAAAATCACTGCTCCCAAAAAAACGTCAGTTTTTAAAACTTTTTTTTGCATTGATCCATGTCCCCTGGGGCAGGACCCAGGTCCCCAAACACTTTTTATGGCAATAACTCGCATATAAGCCTTTAAAATTAGCACTTTTGATTATTCATGTTCGTGTCTCGTAGACTTTAACGGTGTTCGCGTGTTCGAACAAATTTTTTGCCTGTTCGCATGTTCTGGTGTGTTCGGCTCATCCCTAGTGCTGGATATTTTCAGTCTATAACAATTTCCATAGGGGGTCAATTATAACAGTTTTCCTAGGGGACCATTATGGGGGTTCTGGATGTTCTTTGTTATAAATGACTCCCCCGTGGAGATTGTTATAGACTAAGAACATCCAGCACCCCCATTTTGGCCCCTATAAAGAATGTTATAGATGGAGAACATCCAGCATCCCATATTAATCCCCTATGGAGATTGTTAGACTGACAACATCCAGCACTCCCATAATGATCCACTATGGAGATTGTTGTAGACGGAGAACATCCAGCACCCCATAATGACCCCCTATGGAGATTGTTATAAATGACTCCCCCATAGAGATTGTTAGAGACTATGTGCTGGATGTTCTCTGTCTACATCTATAATGATCCACTATGGAGATTGGAGTTCTGTATGTTTTCAGTCTAACAATCTCCATAGGGGATCATTATGGGATGCTGAATGTTCTCCATCTATAACATTCTCTATAGGGGCCAGAATGGGGGTTCTGGATGTTTTCCATCTATACTAGTCTCCAGCGGTAGTTATTATGGGGGTGCTGGATGTTCTCCATCCCTAACAGTCTTTCTAGGGTGTCATTATGGGGGTGATAAGACATTATTAATCTTTACTTGTCTCCATAGAGGGTCATTATGGGGGATGCTTGATGTTCTCCTCGGTTTATAACGGCCTCCATAGGGGGATATCAGTGCAGTTCTGAATATGGGGACATACATGACACACGTCAGGAAAACTCATTATATAGATGAACCTGAATTGTCTGTATCCTGTTTTCACCTCTGAGAAGTCACATGCGGGGGACCTCCAGTTTCTCTGTATTAGGACTGCCATAAAGGCTCCTCCACCTACATGGAGATGTTTATAATGAAAGTGACTTCTATTACAGAAGGAAAAGGAGTAACAATCATTTCTACATGTGATCAGCCAGAAGATGACCCTTGTGGGATATGGCAGCTTCCATTGATGTCTTCATGATGGACTGTCTTGGTAATCCTGACCTCACCGACTCACTCACCTGGAACAAGGATGCCCAATGGGAGTTCAGCCTTTACTGCCGGCATGCTTGCAGAGGAATTGATGACACCAATGGATTATATCTGACACCAACACTATTGAGGTCTTATCTTTAATTTTTTCTATCCTGTACAATTAATGGCTGTTACCAAAGGGGTGATATCACCAAGTGTATTCCACATTATTGGAGCTGCTGAACACAATACATTGAGAAGCTGGTTTCATGCATTTGTCTCCTCCAGACTGGATTACCATAACACACTTCTCATTGAGATTCCTAGAAGGAGTCTGCAGAGACCTCAGTACATCCAAAACTCTGCAGCAAGGATCCTGATGAGAGTGCGGAAACATGAGCACATTACCCCCATTCTTCACTCACTCCACTGGCTTCCTGTCTCCGCCAGGATTGAGTACAAGGTTTCTATCCTCACACAACCAATGTATCCATTGACATGCCCCTCCCTACCTTAAAGAACTTCTTGAACTGCAAAACACAACACATCCCCTCCGCTCCACTCACTCAAACCTTCTTCATATACCCAGAACTAGACTCAGGACAATGGGAGACAGGGCCTTTTGTGCAGCTGCGCCGCGCCTGTGGAATTCCCTACCGGACAACCTGAGGGCTCCACAATCCACTGACTGTTCTAAAAAAGGGCTTAAGACATTTCTTTTTAGCAAAGCTTTTTGTTCCTTCTAGATGTTCGTTTCATCGTATAAACTGCTTCATTTTCTTTTTTTTTGTTGTTTTTATCCTGTAGCACTTTGAGATCTTTTGATGAAAAGTGCACTATAAATAAAATGTATTATTATTATTATAGTAGAGGGATCAGTGAGCATCGGGGTGGCAATTAGGCAGCACACAGTGGGCTAATGAGCCAATCCCCATCTGAGGACTAAACCCATCACTATATGGGCAGACTCTGCAGTGTGTATGGGGAGGGGTGCGATGAGGACAAAGTTTTGTGTTTACTGCTTGAAAAGTCCAGAAAGAAACCAGAAATGTAAGGCGCCTTTCATACTTGTACGACTTGGGACTGCAAAGCTGTATGACAAGTCGTTCCCCATGATTTCCAATGACTACCATTCATAGTAGTATGACTTCAAGTCATGCCGACTTCAAAGTAGTCCCAGCACTACTTTGGTCCGACTTTGATGTGAGTTACACAGGCATTTCCTGAAATGGCGGCAAAAATTGTGGCCGCAAAAACGCGGCAAAATCGAGCAACTTTGAAGTGGCGGTAGCGTGAAAGGGGCCTAAGGCCGGGTTCACTCTGATACAACACGATGTTGTAAGACTATCATCCTACTTTGCCCTGCTACATCGGTCCTACTTCCTTCCGACTTGAATGAACAGGATAAGATTTTGCTTTGACTTTGAGATAGTACAACTTGTCCTTTGACCAATCAAAACAATCCCAGTGTGACAAATTATTTTTACTGCTGCTGTAATTATCATGTCGGATGGTTAGGACAAAGATCCTACTTTGATCCGACTTCAATGATATTCAATGGGCTGAAGTAGGACCAAAGTAGTGCACGGAGTATTTTCAAAGTAGGACCGACTTGTGTCGGACAAGTTAAGACGGCTTTCATATGGAAACATTGATTTGCTCGTCATGTGACATGAGCTCCCAATGTCGGATCGTTTGTCGAACAAGTGTGAACCCGGCCTAAATTCAGGGACCAGACACCATTATGTCTTCATTTCTAAAGCCATACACACTATTCGATTCTCTACAGATTTTTGTCTTCAGATTTACCAAAACCATATAATATGAGGCCAAACCTTAAGGCTGCCTTCACACCTGAGTGTTTCAAAGTTGTGCGTTTTTACCAGGATTTTGTTCAGGTCACCAAGGTAAAAAGGCAGAAAAAACGCCTGTAATCTGCCCCAAAGAAGCTCATGTTCTTTTTTGAGCTTAGGGCATATTTCTTCAGGTGACAAAACGCTCAGGTGCCATTGAAATGAATGGGATTTTGCTTGCTGGGCGTTTTACGAGCTGAAAACACTCAGGTGTGAATGCAGCCTAAGAGTTTTGATTTGTATGTAATCAGGTAGGCCCTTGTACATGGTTTTGGTAAATCTGAAGACAAAAGTCTGCAGAAAATCGAATAGTGTGTATGGGGTC
Source organism: Lithobates clamitans (assembly GCA_037952925.1). Classification (NCBI taxonomy): domain Eukaryota; kingdom Metazoa; phylum Chordata; class Amphibia; order Anura; family Ranidae; genus Lithobates; species Lithobates clamitans. Next base: position 10,721 of record JBBGZY010003698.1, read on the forward strand.
TAAGAATCGCCCATTTATATAATGGCCCGAGTGTGAGCGCAACTTTATACTGAAGGCATTGCTACATTTTTATTCCAAAATATGAGAGGGGAAAAGAAAAAAGTCTTCTATTCCCAACCTCATACAAGGTGGATTTCCATTTGAGACAAGAACCTTACCCAGCAAGATCTCTGCATGACCCATAGAGCTCTATACACACACACAATACTCGGCCCATAGAGCTCTATACACACACACCGCCAGGCCCATAGAGCTCTATACACACACACCGCCAGGCCCATAGAGCTCTATACACACACACCGCCAGGCCCATAGAGCTCTATACACACACACCGCCAGGCCCATAGAGCTCTATACACACACACCGCCAGGCCCATAGAGCTCTATACACACACACCGCCAGGCCCATAGAGCTCTATACACACACACCGCCCGGCCAATAGAGCTCTATACACACACACACACACACACACCGCCCGGCCAATAGAGCTCTATACACACACACACACCGCCAGGCCCATAGAGCTCTATACACACACACACCGCCCGGCCAATAGAGCTCTATACACACACACACACCGCCCGGCCAATAGAGCTCTATACACACACACACACCGCCCGGCCAATAGAGCTCTATACACACACACACCGCCCGGTCAATAGAGCTCTATACACACACACACACCGCCCAGCCCATAGAGCTCTATGCACACACCGCCCGGCCCATACAGCTCTATACACACACACACCGCCTGGCCCATAGAGCTCTATACACACACACACCGCCCGGCCCATAGAGCTCTATACACACACACACACACACACACACACACACACACACACACACCGCCTGGCCCATAGACCTCTATACACACACACCGCCCAGCCAATAGAGCTCTATATACACACACACACACACACACACACACACACACACACACACCGCCTGGCCCATAGAGCTCTATACACACACACACCGCCTGGCCCATAGAGCTCTATATACACACACACCGCCTGGCCCATAGAGCTCTATATACACACACACCGCCTGGCCCATAGAGCTCTATACACACACACACACCGCCCGGCCAATAGAGCTCTATACACACACACACCGCCCGGCCAATAGAGCTCTATACACACACACACCGCCCGGCCAATAGAGCTCTATACACACACACACACACACACCGCCCGGCCAATAGAGCTCTATACACACACACACACCGCCCGGCCAATAGAGCTCTATACACACACATACCGCCCGGCCAATAGAGCTCTATACACACCACCCGGCCCATAGAGCTCTATACACACCACCCGACCCACAGAGCTCTATATACACACACACCGCCCGGCCCATAGAGCTCTATACACACACACACACACACACACACACACACACACACACACACACACACACCCATAGAACTTACACTCGGATCAAACACAAAGCTCATTTCTATTGATAAGAAAAACACCAGCCCTCTGCTCATGGTGAAGGTTTTTAAAATTTATTTGGAAGAAAGTTTAAACAGTTAAAGTAAAGATTAGAAAGTAGCGAGGTTGACTGAAGAGATCCTTAGATACGGCAGATGTACCCAGGATCTGACTATTTGATCAAAAAGTAAACTTTAAGCCCTAATCCTGGACAGTTGCCCGGCATCAACATTTCACATATGGAATAATTCACGTAACAAACTTAAGGAGCATATCATCCATTACAAGAGACATTAATTTCTGTTATCTCTGAACACATTAGCTTGACCATCCACCACACTCCCAAATACCTCATTGTAGGACAAGGAGACCAACAGTCTCTATGTTCCACAACAAGATATTCCAAGGATCGGGAGAACAACAATTAGTTCTAATAACATCAGTCCGAAAAAGTCATTATAGCAAGCAGCAGTCAGTGCCCCCGATCACCACCACACCAATTGTATGATGATATTTGTGAAAGGAAAGAAAACTAAATGCGCAAAACCTAAACTCGCTCAAATAAACAAAATAAGGATATGAGAAGCTGCCAACATATGAAAGTGGCACAGAAAACAATAAATGAGTATAGAGGTATGTGGTGCTAACTAAAAGCGATAAATAATAAAATATGTGAACAGAAATAAGTGTGAAAAACGCACTGAATGGATAGCACTTCCAGGACCGTGCTAATGCTAATATGCTAGGTGATCAGGTGCTGGTAATCTTCAACATATTAAAACGATAATAAATATTCTAATAAACAGAAATCTCAAAAACACAATCAATAAATAACACTTTCGGGCCGTGCTAAAGCTAATGTGCTGAATAATCAGGTGCAAAAAATCTTCAACATAATATATGATAATAGACATTCATAATAACAGAAATTTCTAATAAAGTGCAGACAAAGCAAAAAAGTGCAAGAATACTCTAAAGATGCTGGTAGTGCAATCAAAGTCCAATAAAGAGGAACAAGATCTCCAAGTGACAGTTGACCAAACGAAATCCACTTCATCCAATTAATATCACCATCCGAGGGGCGCCACTCATTTCCCCCAGCCTCTCACCTCATATAAAGACCCCTACAGGTCAAGTCAGGCCTTGGTATGAATATATCCAGAACCCTCAGCGATCGATCGATTCCCGCATATAACCTCAGCAATACTGATACCCAAGGTGGACTTCAAGCTCATCCGATCTTGTAGGGTCATGCAATAAAGAGGGTGGGGGGCTCCATGGTGTAGTATATCAAACCAATTTATTTAGGCGACAAGTAGTAACTTACAGTTTTTAAATCCTGCGTACAGCTACATAGGATACTACCAAAAAAGTGGCAACACCTGGCTCCTTCCTGACGCGTTGCGTCACTGAACATGTGACGTCATCAAAGGGTGTTCATTTGGTCATACTGCACATGCACTTTGGTCTTTTTATAGGAACTGTCACTTGGAGATCTTGTTCCTCTTTATTGGACTTAGATTGCACTACCAGCACCTTTAGAGTACTCTTGCACTTTATTAGAAATTTCTGTTATTATGAATGTCTATTATCATATATTATGTTGAAGATTTTTTTGCACCTGATTATTCAGCAAATTAGCTTTAGCACGGCCCTAGAAGTGTTATTCATTGATTGTGTTTATTTGAATGTTTATTATCGTTTTAATATGTTGATTACCAGCACCTGATCACCTAGCATATTAGCATTAGCATGGTCCTGGAAGTGCTATCCCGTAAGTGCGTTTTTCACACTTATTTCTGTTCACATATTTTATCATTTATCACTTTTAGTTAGCGCCACATACCTCTATACTCATGATGATACTTGTACTGCTCTGGTGACCGTTCATAAATAAAAAATAAATAAATAAATATAAATATATATATATATATATATAATTTTTTTTTTTAATTTACGAACAGTCACCAGAGCAGTACAAGTATCATCATGAGTATAGAGGTATATATCTAGCTCCCTTGTCATCTCCTCCCATGCTTGCCTCCAGGATTTCTCCAGAGCTTCTCCCATCCTTTGGAACTCCCTACCCCAATCTGTCCGACTGTCCCCTAATCTTTCCATCTTTAGGCGATCCCTGAAAATCCTTCTCTTCAAAGAAGCCTATCCTGCTTCTAACACTGTTTTACTTCCTCCATCAGCTCATCCCCCACAGCTATTACCTTTTGTATCAACTGACCCTCCCTTTTTAATATATTTTTTAACAGAAAGTAGAAAATATATAAAAAAAAAAAAAGGTTGCAATACATCTCTACTCCATCTAAAACTGAACACACACAAGCTGGCTATAGATACATTGTAAAAGTGAAGGATCCCGGACTAACCCCAATCATCACTAAAACTACCTCAAGGTCCACTGACCTAAGCATGCAGCTAGTAAAGCCAAAATAATCTGACCTCCTGCATGCTTGTTCCTGGTCAGTGACACACAAGGTAGTACAGTGAGGTTTAGAATAAGGATGACGGCCCCCCGGAGCCTCCAACTTTATAAATAAATCAGTAGTAGTAGTGGATTTTGCCCACTGCTCCCTCCCAGTATCTAGGCAGCTTTCTCACATCAGATTTCCCCCCAGATATCTTTATAGAGGAACCACTCCCTACACGTAACACAGCATGGAGGGGCTCAGTGAAGGTGGTGCTGAAGGTGTAGAGATGTCGGATCGGGTCACACACATCATAAAAGGAGATCTGCCCGGCCTCATAATCCAGCTCTATCCTGACTCTCCTACTGAAGAGATAGCCAGGTAATGGGACCGTATTACTGTCATGTACCACTGAGTACCGATTACCCTTCCTCGCCTCCAAACACCAGGACTTCTCATTATATCCAATCTGCGAATGATATCCGATCCTAGCTATACTGGGGTAACACATTCCAACTCTCCAGATCTGTGACACCCCAAGATCCACTTCCCAGTACAGTCTCCCTGAGGAAAACCTCTGACTGCTTAACACCTGAGAACTCCGAAATCTCCCTGGTGTTTCTGAAAACATCTCATATGCTGTCCTGGACACCGTTTTCCTGTCACCTGATATTTGTAGATGATTACCAGCTGTCTGAGCATCCAGTAATATGTCTGCAAACCCAGATTTTTGCTGTACAGATCCAATATTTGGTCCTCCAGCCTGGCGGTGTGAGTGTTGTATGACGGGAGTGGGTTGGGGACGTTTCCTGGGTTGTTTGGCAATGTAGGGGGATATTTTCTTTGTAGTAGAATGTGAAAAGACCTCTGTGCCTGTACATTTCTGTATATTTACCCCAGACATGAGATCAGATAAACCTGTGTGTAATGTGAGTGAGATCCCCGCCACATCCAGATCCCCTCCATCATGGAGGAGTTTATCATATCTCTCGTTTTCATTATCTCTAACGTCACACAAGTCACCTATGTCTGATTCCTGTAGGAAAGTCAGTGGATCCGTCATGTTACACAGCTTCTCAATGTCCACCATCTTCCTGGACAGCTCCTCCTTCTTTATTTCCAGCTGTTGAATCATATCAGACAGTGATAGAGAGATCCGCTCTGCCTGCCCGGAGATCTCACTCAGGACTCTCTTCTCCAGCTCTTCCAGACGTCTCCTGAGGTCTCTGAACAGGGCAGTGGCTCTCTCGGTTTCATCATCTGCTTTTCCTTGTACTTTCTTCCTGCGTTCCTGCAGACTCTGGACTCTTTTCTCCGTCTCCTCTCTCTCTATCATAGATATCTGCAGAACATTTCTCAGTTTCTTCTTCTTCATCTCAAAGGCCACATCCAGAGTCTCCACCTGGTGCCCCTGATGTTCTAGGGCCAATCTGCAATATGCACAGATACAAGTGGAGTCCTCTGTGCAGTAATGTTCCAGTAGTTCCTTATGGACAGAACATTTCCTGTTCTCCAGAGAAGTGGTGAGTTCACATAAGACGTGTTCTGGTGACTTGCTGTGGACTCTCAGGTGATTGTCACACAGAGAAGCTTCACACATCAGACAGGATATCACAGCAGGTACAGGAGTGTGAATACAGTAAGTACAGAAGAACCCAGATTTCTGATCTGCTTGAGCAGACAGGAAATTCTCCACTATGTTACGCAGTGTTGTGTTCCTACGCAGTGCAGAACGATCCTGGAACTCTTCTCTGCATTCAGGACAGGGATAACCTCCAGACCCCTCCTGTGTATCCAACATACGAACAATACAGTCCCGACAGAAGTTGTGTCCACATTTCAGGGTTACAGGATCTGTATAAATTTCCAGACAAATGGAACATTCCAGCTCCTTCCTCAGATCAGCAGAAGCCATCACTGAAAGCAGAAAAGAGAAAAGATATTTAAATTCTATGATACTCATTAAATCTGAGCTCCAGGATTTTAGCCACTTTGTAAAGTGTGTAAGATTACTAGGGGTCCAGTGGGGTGCATGCCACCTTGTGGACTTCTCTCTGTTATTTATAACCAAGTCTGATCATTGATGGTGCAAATTTCTTTCCTGCAACACGTGAAATTCACACGATTTAACCATCAACACAGTCACACAGTCCCTCCTGTGGAGCCATTGTGTTCTCCTGGTGGGGAAGCCATCGCATGTAAAATCTGATCTATCGATCGACTTGAGTACATTCAGCCTGCCCATACATGGTTTCGAAGCGGGTCTGGTTCCTGCTGAACCATCTATGGTTGGCTTAACAGTTTTACTTATCCTTAAGAATACAGCTATCACTACACTCCCAGTGCTCTGACAGAAGAGATGTTGTCTTCTCATATACTGTAGCAGTCGCTGTGACAGACATGATTTGAGTGTTGTCAGTCAGAAAAGCAGAGTAAGTTCTTACCGGTAACTCTGTTTCCAGTAGTCTTCCAGGGCAGCCCTTGAGAGATGAAGCTCCTCCTCACACACAGGAAACACATTGCCACAAATTTTTTTAAAAGGCGGTCCCTCAGGTCCCTGGTCAGTCAGCCAAGAGAACCGATGCCCGGAATCTGAAAAAGACATAAAACAAAAGGCAACCTCACAAGGTCAAACGTTAGGGAGGGATCGTGCTGCCCTGGAAGATTACTGGAAACAGAGTTACCGGTAAGAACTAACTCGTCTTTTCCCCCAGTTGTCTTCCAGGTCAGCCCTTGAGAGGATAACCAAGTACTCACCAGATTAGGGTGAGACAACGGCTTGGAGGACTCTTCTACCAAAAGCCTGGTCCTGGCTGGATATCAGATCCAGTCTGTAATGCTGAACAAAAGGTAGAGAATCTTGACCAAGTTGCTGCCCTGCAAATTTGCTCTGGAGTGGCTCCCGCCTTCTCTGCCCACGAGGCTGCTGAAGCCCTTAGATATTTTGGCGGTGTTACTTCCATAACTTTGTAGCACTCCAGTATCACTGACTTGATCCATCTAGCTAGCGTTTTTTTTTTTACGCTTGTTTACCTTTTTGATTTCCAGCGTACAGGACGAACAGAGCGTCTGATGCTCTGAACTCATTGGTGACTTCAAGGTACTGAAGAGGACATCTTCTAACATCTAGAAGGCTTAGTTCTTGCTCTTTGTTATTAGCCAGTGAACTACAAAATGAAGGTAGTATTATAACCTGGGATTTATGAAACGCTGACATCACTTTCGGTGTAAATCCCAGATCTGTTTGAAGGATGAGTATGTAATCGTGAAGCTTGAGAAAAGGTTCTCTGACAGATAGAGCCTGGAGTTCCCCTATCCTATGCACTGTAGTGATAGACACAAGGAAGGCAGTTTTGAGTGTCAGCAGGCGTAAAGGTGTTTCTTGTAGAGGCTCAAAGGGGCTTTTGATGATCCCCCTCAGTACCACTGACAGATCTCATGTGGGACATTTTTGTGTCTTGGGTGGTCTGTACTTAGCCAACGCTCTGCAAAAGTGAGAGACCAACTGGTCTCCTTGTAGTGCCCTTTCTAGATACACCGACAGCGCTGCAACCTGGACCTTCAGAATACCGAGTGCTAGACCTTTATCAGCACCCCACTGTAGGAAATGAAGAATAGTCGGTGTACGCATCTTTTGTCTGTTTTTTTCAGTGCTTCAGCTGTTACATTTTCTCCAGGTCTTTCTGCAGATGGCCTTGGTGTTCGGCTTTCTAGCGCTCAGAAGCGTCGCCACCACTTTATCTGAGAGTCCTTTTGATCTCAAGATGTCTTCCCCAGTTACCAGGCCACCCATTTGAAGGTTGTCCCTGCAAAGAAGTAGCCACGGCTCTTCTGCCGAGAGACTGAGGAGCTGATATGGTGCTATCAGTATCAACTTTGTTCCTGTAGGAATTTCTTCATTACTCGAGGAATCAGATATACCGACTGGGGGGAAAGCGTAGCACATCTTGAAATCCCATGGGTTTTGAAGTGCATCTATCCACAGAGGCCGGTCTTGTGGGTTTAGTGAGTAGAAACACTTCACCTTGGTGTTTTTCTGTGATGCAAATAGATCTATATTTGGTATTCCCCAGCGGGCTGTAATTTCCCTGAACACCTCTGGGTGTAATGCCCATTCCTCTTGAGAGATCTCTTGGTGGCTGAGGAAGTCAGTCACTTGATTGTTTTCCTACTTTAGGTGGACCACACCCAGCGACAGTAGATTTCCTTCTGCCCATTGACAGATCTGGTTGGAGATGTGGCTTAAGGAGGGACGCCTTGTGCACCCTTGCTTGTTCACATAAGCTACTGCAGTGGCGTTGACCGACAGGATCAGGGTGTGATGATTTCTTAACTGGTCTTGGAAGTGTTCTAAGGCTTTGGCTAGTGTCATAAGCTCCCTCCAATTCGAAGACGCCTGAACTTCTTCCGGGGACCATTTCCCCTGAGCAGGCTGACCTGCTAGGTGGGCTCTTCATCCCCAACTGCTTGCGTCCGTAGTCAACTTCTGTGAGGTTGGGAAAGACCTTGCCAGGCCTTGTGTGGATGCTCCACCACCAAAGCAATTATCTTCACGGAGGTTGGGAGTAAAAGTGTTCTGTCTAGATCCTCTTGCTGTTTTTTTAGGAGAAAGATTTGTAAAGGGCTTAGATGATGCTAGGCCCATTGCACTGCCAGTATCGTTGAGGTCATCAGTCCCAGAACGGACATCAGCTCCCTGATAAATAATCGGGAGGTTCTTTTGTACAGAACTTACTCTCTTTGCAAGGTCTTGAATTTTCTCCTCCGGTAGGGACATTTTCTGCTCTATTGAGCAGATATCCCAGAAACCAGATGTTCTGAGTGGGACACAGGTTGGATTTTTCAATTTTTAAAATCCAGCCTAATGACTTCAGCCATAGTTGAGCTTCTGCCAGGTTATTTACCAGCTGTACTTCTGATGGTGAAGCGAATAGTAGGTCATCTAGGTACAGTACTACGGTCATCATCTTCAAGCTCAGAGGGGCCAGGGCTTCTGCTAGGACTTTGGTAAAATATCCTCGGTGACAAGGATAGCCCGAAAGGAAGAGCCCTGCTTTGGAAATTATACTCCTTTCCCTCTATCTCCACCACCAACCTCAGGTATCTCTGGGACTCTTCTCGTATGGGAATGTGAAGATAAGCATCCCTGAGATCCACGGTCGCCATGAAAGTTCCTGGTTACAAAATATTCTTGAATGAGAATATGGATTCCATGCAGAATTTTTTTGTATTGTATCGCTCGGTTCAGGGGTTTTAGATTTAATATCAATTGAAACTTCCCGGAAGGTTTTTTGATCACAAAAACGTGAGAGTAAAAACCCTTTCATTTTTCTTCCTCTGGGACTGGAGTAAGGACCTTCTGGACCTTCTACCATCTCCCCCAGCAACTAACGGGAGAGCCCCTGCTTTTTCAGGATCCCTGGGAAGTTAATGGAAATCTCTCTGGAGGATGACAATTGACTTCCAGGGAGTTACCCCTTGCAACAATGTTTAAGATAAATTGGTTGGCTGTCGTCTTCTGCAATTGAAGTAGGAAGGTAGCCAGCCTTCCCCCTACTGGCTTGAATAGAAGAGCCAAGGAGGACGTTACTCTAATGCCACGTACACACGACCGCACTTTCCGGCAGACTAGGTCTGACTGTCTTCCTGACAGACTTTTCAGCGGAGTTTGGACGGACTTCCGAACGAACAGACTTGCCCACACACGAACGGACTAAGTCAGTTCAAAAGTCCGTTCATTTTGAATGTGATGACGTAAGACTGGACTAAAACAGGAAGTTCAATAGCCAGTGGCCAATAGCTTGCCTTGCGTCGTATTTGGTCCGTTGGACCAGCATACAGAACGGTTTTCCCGTTAGGTGTTGAGTCCGCCGGACAGATTTGAAACATGTTCTATTCCTAGGTCCGTCTGATTTTTATAACGAAAAACGATCGGATTAACCCACACACGAACGGATTGTCTGACGGACTGATCCCGTCAGACCTAGTCTGCCGGAAAACCCGGTCGTGTGTACTCGGCATTAGGCTTCCCCTTGTAACCTGTCCAGTGCTTTTTTGGGCAATTTTTCTTTTCTTCTGGACGTTCTCTTCACCCACGAAAAAAAAAAAAAAAAAAACTCTTGTGGAGGTTTGTGCTTCTATATCGGAAAGGCTTTCTTCCTGTCCGCCGTTCTTTCTAGGGCTTCGTCCAAGCCTGTTCCGAATAGAAGATCTCCGGAAAATGGGAGGTTACATAGTTTCATCTTGGATGCAGGATCCCCTGACCAAGTCTTCATCCAGATAGGCCACCTGATGGCCACGGTTAGACCCCCTGATCTCGCTACCAGTTTGATGGATTCTGCGGACGCATACACTATGTAACCGACCGCCTTCGAGATAACCAGTCGGGTTTTCAAAATTTCTTCCCTAGGGGTACCATTTTTGATACGGTCCTGAAGTTGAGAGCCAAAAATCAAGATTTCTTGCCATGCAAGTGGTGGCGAGCTCAGGCTTCAGGCTGACGACACTTGTTTCCCAGGCTCTCTTTAGGATGTCACCCCTCTTGTCCATACAATCTTTTAGATGGCCCATGTCTTCAAAGGCCAATGAGGACTTTTTGGAGACTTTCGATACTGGCACATCCAATTTAGGGTTCTTATTCCACACCCCCTGTGGATAGTCAATGAAAGGGAACCGCTTACGACTAGCTACAGGGAAGGGCTTCTTTTCTGAGTCTGCCCATTCATTCCTCACGACATCCGACATCACCTGTTGGACCAGGAATACTTTGGACTTTTTCTTCCTTAGACCTTGGTACATCAGGTCATGTTTTGATGAAAGTTCTTTTTCTTCCTCTATTTCCAAAGTTTCATATATAGCCCCAAGTAAGTCCTCTACATCTTCTAGGGATAATTTATACTTGGGCCTCCTTTTCCTTCTCCCCCCATCTTCCTGCTCTGAATCTGAGCTGTCGGTGGCTATTTCGCTAACCGCACTGCTACCCGCTCGTTCTCTTGCTTGCTCCTGCGACTTTTTTAAGATCTTTAAAAAAGGTAGTAGCCATGTCATCCCACGCGGATCCAAAGATTTTTGTGTAGATTGCATCTGACTGTTTTTTAACCAGTCTGTCTATGCAAGCTTGACACAGCAGTTCTGTGTATTCCAAGGGCATCTTGGTAGCACATTTTGGTAGCACATTTTGCACACCGCTTCCTGGGAGTGGGCTTTGGCTGTTTAGGAGGCTTGGCCTGCCAAGACATAAAACACAGGGGTCCATGGCAGTAGGAAAGGGTACACTCAACCAGGCACAACCAGTGACAGTTCCCCAGCCTCCTAGAGACCACCACCACTAGCTAGCAGTTCCTAAAATTGGACAACAAAAGGTCACCCACTGGTGCCTACCTGTGTCCTGCTGGTGCCTGTGTCACTGAGAGCCCAAACAGATGATAGCATTGTCCACTTGCGTCCTGGACCCTCCTGTGGCATCCATGCTGTCCCCTGCAGCCGCATCCACAATAATGGCACCAGCCTGTCATTCAAGCTTCCCCGGCATGCCGATGAAATCACCCCGACCCGGAAATGACGCGCATCTTTGGGGTCAAAGGTACTCACCCCCTCCACTGGAGCCACCAAGGAGATGGTTTATCGGCACCTCTCTCCATGCCTGGGCTCAGAAGAAGCCTGATCCCGGGTCACCTCCTGCACTAAGGAGGATTGCTCGCGGCATCACGTCCATCCTCCTCCACCCATCAATCCTGGTAAAGGTGCACTCACCCCGCAGCCTAAAGGCTCACAAAGTGTTCTCCCTGCTGCAGCCATGAGACGCATGTCCCAGCCCAGCTCTTGGGAGATGGCGCCTCTGGCGGTCCCTCAGGCAACATGTCTCCTCCGGAGGAAACACTAAGACTGACCAGGGACCTGAGGGACCGCCTTTTAAAGAAATTAGTGGCAATGTGATTCCTGTGTGTGAGGAGGAGCTCCATTTCTCAAGGGCTGACCTGGACCTTCCTGTGGCATCCATGCTGTCCCCTGCAGTCGCGTCCACAATAATGGCACCAGCCGACCATGCAAGCTTCCCGCGCCTTTAAGGGGTCGGACCATTTGCCCAGCACGCCGATGACATCCCCCCGACCCGGAAATGACGTGCCGCGTCTTCGGGTTGAGCGGCCCCTGGCTGTGGAAACTCACCGCCCCACCGGAGCCACCAAGGGGATGGTGTATCAGCACCTCTCTCCACGCCTGGGCTCAGAAGAAGCCTGAATCCGGGTGACCTCCTGCACTCAGCCTAAAGAGGATTGCCAGTGGCCGCACATCCATCCTCCTTCACCCAGCAATCCTGGTAAGGGGGCACTCACCCCCGCAGCCCAAAGGCTCACAAAGTGTTCTCCCTGCTGCAGCCATGAGACACATGTCCCAGCCCAGCCCTTGGGAGATGGCGGTCCCTCAGGCAACATATCGGAGGGAACACTAAGACTGACCAAGGACTTGAGGGACCGCCTTTTAAAGAGATTAGTGGCAATGTGTTTCCTGTGTGTGAGGAGGAGCTCCATTTCTCAATGGCTGACCTGGAAGATGACTGGAGGAAAACTTCCCTTCCTGTCCTGACAGTATTGTCATACGGGGATTAGAACCCACTAAGCACCGCTACTTATTTCCATTATCTGTTATGGCAGTGAGGGGAGTCATTTCCACACTGTATGTACTAACACAATAGTAGACTATAGTAGACAATGGCGGGGGGGATGAGGTTTGAGACAAGCATGGGCTTAAGGCGAACCCAATTGACCTACAAACTGAGGTGGCCATTTGCCAGTTGCCACAGCAACCAATGATTGATAATAATTTCCCACTAGTCAAGATCATAGGGCTTGATTCCACCCTGAGTGTGACCTGAGCTCTAGCCATTTTTCAGCTGGGATTAATGGCAAACTAATTCAATTGTTCACTGCCATAGCTACAAATTACCAATCATGCAAATACTGGGTTTTGAACTTTCATCAGATGGTTTATAATAGCCAATAATGGGAGTTTTCAAATGTGCAGTCCCCCCTCTCTATAAAAGTCAGGTTCCCAAATGTCTGTTGCCAATATGAGTACTGCAGGCAGAGCATTTAAAAAAAAATGATATGCTGCTATACAAAGAGCTATTTACAATACAGTGCTATATTACAGTGAACTGCACTGTGTTGTGCCACATAGTGTGCAGACCTGCCCCCATATTCACTCTACTGTATTACAATACTGTGAATTGCATTTTTGTAGGTTATATTATTGTGTACTACCCTTTGTGTTCTTTTTAGCTTCTGCTCCCCCTCTCCTTGCATGTTTGTTTTTTCAATGTTTTTTTATAGGTAAAGCACAAGCTTTATTTTTGTTGTGTTTAAGTTGTCCAACTCTGAAGGCGCCCTGAACAACGCGGCTTTCAAAACGACTTCTGTATAGGAGGTCAATGCAAGCCGATCCAAAGTCACCCCAAAGAGCGACTTGAGTCGCTCCTATTAGAACGGTTTCATTGCAATGCATGGAGCTTGACTTGTCAGGTGGCTAAGTCACCTGACAGGTCCCCTCTGGGGACTTAGGGTTGGTGTTTGATGATGCTCAGGAATCAATTTTACCCGAGGAAGAGAGCGCCAAGCAATCACCGGACGGTGAGTTTCTGTCCACAAGAGAATCTGGTTTGCTTCCTGAAAGGCAGCCGGGCGTCTCTTGCCCTCTTGATGGTGGATATATGGCTTTGTAGTGGTATTGTCTGATTGCAGCTAAATTCTGTGTGCTTTTAGAAGGCGGTCCAGTACTGAAGGGACAGTTGACAGCTCTGAGATCCAAGAAGTTGATGAGGAGTTTGGCCTCCTCCATTGATCATGTTCCCTGGACTGTAAAAGGCCTGACAGACATACGTCTGTTGTAAGAACTATACAATTATAAGGAAGGAAAGATTTTCCCTCTGTTAGAGTTGAAGCGGTGATCTACCAAGACGAGGACTTTCTTGTTTGGTAGAATAGGAGCATGAGAAGATCCAGTAAAAAAAAAAAAAAAAGACTGCTTTTACAATGTTGACAGAATATTTAGTTGTAGAGTTCTTGAATGGAATTGGGCAAAAGGTATTGCCTAAAAAGAAGGCCACCACTGGATCCTGAATTCAAATAACAAGTCTCATTAGATTTACTTTGGATCTCTTAAAGCGGAGGTCTGCCCACCACTGCAAAAATTAAAGGCCAGAATCTACACATACTGCAGCTGCTGACTTTTAAGACTAGGACACTAATCTCGAGCAATGTCTGTGTCCAGCAATGTCGGCACCTCAGCTGATGTTTCCATCAGCTGTCCGGTGCTGCCACCGCCATAGCCAGTAAGGGAACCCAGTAGTGAAGCTGCGCTCTCCTACTGGCCCAATGGCGGGGGAAGAAGGGGGGAGCTGAGCGGTGACGTCAACGGCTGTGGCCGAGATTCCCGGAAGTGGGGACAGGAAACCTGTCAAAGACAGGTCCACTCCCCCCCGAAATATGCCAAATGTGGCACCGGAAGGGGGAGGGGGGAGACAAACGAGGGGAAGTTCCACTTTTGGGTGGAAATCCGCTTTAACGAGTGTGAGATTCTTAGAGAAGGAACTTTCTTTTCTGGAAGAAGGACCTTTGTCTTGGATGTATCCAGGATCAGACCAAATTATTCTAGGCACAGGGAAGGCTGGAAACCATTTTTTTTTAGGTTGATCACCCAGCCAAGGGCCTGAAGCAGCCAAGTTGTCTTTTTGAAATTTGTGAAGAGACGTAAGAGGGAGATGGGTCCATCAGGAGAAAGTCCTCAAGATGGCCTGTCACCTGGATGCCCTGAGTTCTGAGAAGGGCAAGCAAGGATGCTAAGATCTTTGTGAACACTCGGGGAACAGAGGGCAGGCAATACAACATAACAGGAAGTGGTCCTCTGCTAAGCATAGAAATCACCGATGAGGGGGATAAATGGGAACATGCAGATAGGCATATTGGATATATCCACTGACGCCATGTGTTCTCGTTGTCTCTGAGAGGCAATCACTGACCTTGCAAACTCTATAACAAGATTTTGGAATGTGTAAGAATTTGTTGAGGGACTTTAAGTCCAGGATAGGACAAATGCCCGTCATTGGGGTTTTTGGCACCATGAACAGGTTAGAGTAGAATCTCTTGAACCTGTCCTGTGGTGGTACAATGACTCCCTGGGAAAAGAGGTGGTTCAGTGCCCTTTGCAAGTGTGACTGCCTATGGACAACTTTTGGTTGATTTGAAAGAAGAAAGCGCTGAGGTGGGAGAGTCTTGAAGTCTATCTTGTACTCTTTTGAAACCACTGACTGATCCTACAGGTCGAGGGATGTCTGTGACCCAGGGAGTGAGGGTGCTCCTTCAATGATTCAGCATCCTCTAGGACCCGCATATTGGGATCCAAATTGATTGGAAAAAGTGAGGAGGAGACTAGGGGCTTCTGTGACATGGAGGCAGATAATTTTGCTTTCTCCAGTCATCTTCCAGGACGGCACACCTGAGGGATGACTCTTCCCACCTGACAGGAAACAATCCACAGGGGTTAAAAACCCCCACCCTTCCCCCTGCTGCTCAGTTCATGATTGTGTTTCCCCAGGGGTGCAGCGAACAGTTTATTTTATTTTCTGACTGACCTTAGGTTGAAAGTCTCTCCCTGGCAGCTGGACTGTAAAGCTGGGGAGGGTGGCACAATCTGGGTAGGGGGGCATGCTCCCCCTCCAGTGGGTGCCAACCACCAGGGACGTTGTCAACAGTGGTGTGTTGGAGACTCTCCCCCCCCCCCCCCGTTTCTGGAGCTTCCTAGGCACGAGGAAAGTAAACCCGACTCTCTAATGACCATTGGTTCCTGCTCTCTCCTCCAGCCAGGCAGTGGCATACTGGAGACATCCCTCCCCTGTTTTTGGAGCTTCCCGGGCACAGGGAAAGTATGCCCGACTCTCTAAGGACCATTGGTTCCTGCTCTCTCCTCCAGCCAGGAAGTGGCATGCTGGAGACATCCCTCCCTTGTTTTTGGAGCTTCCTGGGCACAGGGAAAGTATGCCCGACTCTCTAAGGACCATTGGTTCCTGCTCTCTCCTCCAGCCAGGCAGTGGCATGCTGGAGACATCTCTTCCCTGTTTTTGGAGCTTCCCGGGCACAGGGAAAGTATGCCCGACTCTCTAAGGACCATTGGTTCCTGCTCTCTCCTCCAGCCAGGCAGTGGTGTGCTGGGGACATCTCTCCCCCCATTTCTGGAGTTTCCAGGCACAGGGAAAGTGTGCCCGACTCTCTAAGGACCATCGGTTCCTGCTCTTTCCTCCAGCCAGGCCAGCTGTCGGGCAATGCGCGCAAAATACCAGAAAGACCGCGCGCCAGTGCACCCAGAGGGCGGTGGTTTGTCCAAGCAGGAAGAGAACTGCATCAAAGGGGGCCAGACCAGGAAGCCCTTCTGTGAAGGTCTGGAAGAACGAGCCAAGCCTTGTTTTTTACTCTGCAGCGAGGTCAGGGGCGGAACCTCCAGCAAGATTGTACCGGCATGAGGCGGCCTGAAAGGACATAATGCCCAACATGGCAGGGGAGCGAGGGTCCAAGTCCCTTTCTCCCCGCAGGAGGTGGGCCAGCAGAGGCCTGGTACTGCAGGATGGAGTGAGAGGACAAGTCAGTGGTGGCTGCAGCCCAGGAGACCACGGGGTGAGGAGACCACGGGGTGGGGAGACCACGGGGTGAGGAGACCACGGGGTGAGGAGACCACGGGGTGAGGAGACCACGGGGTGAGGAGACCACGGGGTGAGGAGACCACGGGGTGAGGAGACTAAGCTGGCAGGGGACAGGGAAAGTGGGAGAATCCCAACCCTCACACCTGCAGGTGGTACAGGGGTCCAGGTAGGACCATCTAACTGGGACTGTGTTTTTTTTTTTTTTTTTTTTTAATGTTTATCCCCAGAACCAAGAGGAGCGTCAGACTGCCCAAGTCCAAACCACCTTCTTCTCTAAACCGTGTGATTACTGTAATGATAAAATACAGCAGGATCACATCAAGACCTTTATGTTATAAACATATCATTAGAGTGTAAGCTCCTCTGTATAGAGACTGATGTGACTGTGGGGGGGAGGGGACATTAGAGTGTAAGCTCCTCTGTACAGAGACTGATGTGACTGTGGGTGGAGGGGACATTAGAGTGTAAGCTCCTCTGTACAGAGACTGATGTGACTGTGGGGGGAGGGGACATTAGAGTGTAAGCTCCTCTGTACAGAGACTGATGTGACTGTGGGGGGGAGGGGACATTAGAGTGTAAGCTCCTCTGTACAGAGACTGATGTGACTGTGGGGGGGAGGGGACATTAGAGTGTAAGCTCCTCTGTACAGAGACTGATGTGACTGTGGGGGGGAGGGGACATTAGAGTGTAAGCTCCTCTGTACAGAGACTGATGTGACTGTGGGGGGGAGGGGACATTAGAGTGTAAGCTCCTCTGTACAGAGACTGATGTGACTGTGGGGGAGGGGACATTAGAGTGTAAGCTCCTCTGTACAGAGACTGATGTGACTGTGGGGGGGGGGGACATTAGAGTGTAAGCTCCTCTGTACAGAGACTGATGTGGCTGTGTGGGGGAGGGGACATTAGAGTGTAAGCTCCTCTGTACAGAGACTGATGTGACTGTGGGGGGGAGGGGACATTAGAGTGTAAGCTCCTCTGTACAGAGACTGATGTGACTGTGGGGGAGGGGACATTAGAGTGTAAGCTCCTCTGTACAGAGACTGATGTGACTGTGGGGGGAGGGGACATTAGAGTGTAAGCTCCTCTGTACAGAGACTGATGTGACTGTGGGGGGAGGGGACATTAGAGTGTAAGCTCCTCTGTACAGAGACTGATGTGACTGTGGGGGGAGGGGACATTAGAGTGTAAGCTCCTCTGTACAGAGACTGATGTGACTGTGGGGGGGAGGGGACATTAGAGTGTAAGCTCCTCTGTACAGAGACTGATGTGACTGTGGGGGGGGAGGGGACATTAGAGTGTAAGCTCCTCTGTACAGAGACTGATGTGACTGTGGGGGGAGGGGACATTAGAGTGTAAGCTCCTCTGTACAGAGACTGATGTGACTGTGGGGGGGGAGGGGACATTAGAGTGTAAGCTCCTCTGTACAGAGACTGATGTGACTGTGGGGGGGGGGGGAGGGGACATTAGAGTGTAAGCTCCTCTGTACAGAGACTGATGTGACTGTGGGGGGGAGGGGACATTAGAGTGTAAGCTCCTCTGTACAGAGACTGATGTGACTGTGGGGGGAGGGGACATTAGAGTGTAAGCTCCTCTGTACAGAGACTGATGTGACTGTGGGGGAGGGGACATTAGAGTGTAAGCTCCTCTGTATAGAGACTGATGTGACTGTGGGGGGAGGGGACATTAGAGTGTAAGCTCCTCTGTACAGAGACTGATGTGACTGTGGGGGAGGGGACATTAGAGTGTAAGCTCCTCTGTACAGAGACTGATGTGACTGTGGGGGGAGGGGACATTAGAGTGTAAGCTCCTCTGTATAGAGACTGATGTGACTGTGGGGGAGGGGACATTAGAGTGTAAGCTCCTCTGTACAGAGACTGTGATGAGCTCAGTGTACAGCACTATGGTATATGTCGGCTCTATAGAAGGATTAGAGATAAGTTCGGAGTCTGCTGTGATCCCCCGCCCTGTCATGTCACCCCCTCTCTCTCCTCTAACATTATTGATTACCTATTATCGGTATTATTCATCAATTCCTCGATAGATCCTCCTCATCTTTCGGCGCAATGGCTTTTCCTGTCTCCTCCGCCCCCAAACACTAGAGGAGCAACTACGTTTATCTGAGGCTCCGGCTGGCGGCCATTTTGCGTAGGACCAAACGGCATTCTATACTCTGCGTAGGACCAAACGGCATTCTATACTCTGCGTAGGACACACACACACACACACACACACACAGGAGGTCCTCCAGCAGACACTAGAGGTCACACACTGCTCTGTGAAAGGACTCCAAGCCGGGGGCGGCCATTTTTCTGTAGGACAAACAATGATGCCTCAGTGTATATAGAACATCAGGAAGTCATAGAATATCATCCTCGGAGTAGAATTAGTATTATCAGTATTCTTATTACATGAATGAAATCAATACATAACTTATTAAAATTAGTAACTCATACAATGTTTAATCAATGAGTATTAATCTGTATTGTTAGTAGATCTAATAATAAGCCATGTAAAGGGGAAATCCGGGCAGATATTAACCCCTTGAAGACTAATACGTATATAAACGTTCGGCGTTTTCAATTGGTGAACCGAGAAGACGGCCGCAGCTGCAGACTTCATCGCTTTACTGTTATTTTCAGCAGACAGCTCTGTTTTCTCAGAGCTCCCCTTTACACCAGAGGCCACAGTGCTCCCCCTTACATCAGAGTCCTCACCGTACATCAGAGTTCTCAGTGTTCCCCCCCTTAAATCAGGGTTCCCAGAGCATCCCTTATGTCTGAGTCCCTAGAGTTCTCCCTTACATCAGAGTCTGCAGAGTCCTGCCTTACAGTGAAAGGGGAACTCTGCGGATTCAGATGTAAAAGGAGAACTCTGCGGATTCAGATGTAAAAGGAGAACTCTGCGGATTCAGATGTAAAAGGAGAACTCTGCGGATCCAGATATAAAAGGAGAACTCTGTGGATTCAGATGTAAAAGGAGAACTCTGCGGATTCAGATGTAAAAGGAGAACTCTGCGGATTCAGATGTAAAAGGAGAACTCTGCGGATCCAGATATAAAAGGGGAACTCTGCGGATTCGGATATAGAAGGAGAACTCTGCAGATTCAGATGTAAAAGGAGAACTCTGCGGATTCAGATATAAAAGGAGAACTCTGCAGATTCAGATGTAAAAGGAGAACTCTGCGGATTCAGATGTAAAAGGGGAACTCTGTGGATTCAGATATAAAAGGAGAACTCTGCGGATTCAGATATAAAAGGAGAACTCTGCGGATTCAGATGTAAAAGGAGAACTCTGCGGATTCAGATGTAAAAGGGGAACTCTGTGGATTCAGATGTAAAAGGAGAACTCTGCGGATTCGGATGTAAAAGGGGGACTCTGTGGATTCAGATATAAAAGGGGAACTCTGCAGATTCATATATAAAAGGAGAACTCTGCGGATTCAGATATAAAAGGGGAACTCTGTGGATTCAGATATAAAAGGGGAACTCTGCAGATTCAGATATAAAAGGGGAACTCTGCAGATTCAGATATAAAAGGAGAACTCTGCGGATTCAGATATAAAAGGGGAACTCTGTGGATTCAGATATAAAAGGAGAACTCTGCGGATTCAGATATAAAAGGGGAACTCTGTGGATTCAGATATAAAAGGAGAACTCTGCGGATTCAGATATAAAAGGAGAACTCTGCGGATTCAGATATAAAAGGAGAACTCTGCAGATTCATATATAAAAGGAGAACTCTGCGGATTCAGATGTAAAAGGAGAACTCTGCGGATTCGGATGTAAAAGGAGAACTCTGCGGATTCAGATATAAAAGGAGAACTCTGCGGATTCAGATATAAAAGGAGAACTCTGTGGATTCAGATATAAAAGGAGAACTCTGCAGATTCAGATACAAAAGGGGAACTCTGCGGATTCAGATATAAAAGGAGAACTCTGCGGATTCAGATGTAAAAGGAGAACTCTGCGGATTCAGATATAAAAGGGGAACTCTGCGGATTCAGATGTAAAAGGGGAACTCTGCGGATTCAGATGTAAAAGTGGAACTCTGCAGATTCAGATGTAAAAGGAGAACTCTGCGGATTCGGATGTAAAAGGGGAACTCTGCGGATTCAGATATAAAAGGGGGACTCTGCGGATTCAGATATAAAAGGAGAACTCTGCGGATTCAGATGTAAAAGGGGAACTCTGTGGATTCAGATATAAAAGGGGAACTCTGCGGATTCAGATGTAAAAGGGGAACTCTGTGGATTCAGATATAAAAGGAGAACTCTGCGGATTCAGATGTAAAAGGGGAACTCTGCGGATTCAGATATAAAAGGAGAACTCTGTGGATTCAGATATAAAAGGAGAACTCTGCAGATTCAGATACAAAAGGGGAACTCTGTGGATTCAGATATAAAAGGAGAACTCTGCGGATTCAGATGTAAAAGGAGAACTCTGCGGATTCAGATATAAAAGGGGAACTCTGCGGATTCAGATGTAAAAGGGGAACTCTGCGGATTCAGATGTAAAAGTGGAACTCTGCAGATTCAGATGTAAAAGGAGAACTCTGCGGATTCGGATGTAAAAGGGGAACTCTGCGGATTCAGATATAAAAGGGGGACTCTGCGGATTCAGATATAAAAGGAGAACTCTGCGGATTCAGATGTAAAAGGGGAACTCTGTGGATTCAGATATAAAAGGAGAACTCTGCGGATTCAGATGTAAAAGGGGAACTCTGAGGATTCAGATGTAAAAGGGGAACTCTGCGGATTCAGATATAAAAGGAGAACTCTGTGGATTCAGATATAAAAGGAGAACTCTGCGGATTCAGATGTAAAAGGGGAACTCTGTGGATTCAGATATAAAAGGGGAACTCTGCGGATTCAGATATAAAAGGAGAACTCTGTGGATTCAGATATAAAAGGAGAACTCTGCGGATTCAGATGTAAAAGGGGAACTCTGTGGATTCAGATATAAAAGGGGAACTCTGCAGATTCATATATAAAAGGAGAACTCTGCGGATTCAGATGTAAAAGGGGAACTCTGTGGATTCAGATGTAAAAGGAGAACTCTGTGGATTCAGATATAAAAGGAGAACTCTGTGGATTCAGATATAAAAGGAGAACTCTGCGGATTCAGATGTAAAAGGGGAACTCTGTGGATTCAGATATAAAAGGAGAACTCTGCGGATTCAGATATAAAAGGGGAACTCTGCAGATTCAGATATAAAAGGAGAACTCTGCGGATTCAGATATAAAAGGGGAACTCTGCAGATTCATATATAAAAGGAGAACTCTGCGGATTCAGATGTAAAAGGGGAACTCTGCGGATTCAGATGTAAAAGGAGAACTCTGCGGATTCAGATATAAAAGGAGAACTCTGTGGATTCAGATATAAAAGGAGAACTCTGTGGATTCAGATGTAAAAGGAGAACTCTGCGGATTCAGATGTAAAAGGGGAACTCTGCGGATTCAGATATAAAAGGAGAACTCTGCGGATTCAGATGTAAAAGGAGAACTCTGCGGATTCAGATGTAAAAGGGGAACTCTGCGGATTCAGATGTAAAAGTGGAACTCTGCAGATTCAGATGTAAAAGGAGAACTCTATGGATTCAGATATAGAAGGAGAACTCTGCAGATTCAGATGTAAAAGGAGAACTCTGCGGATTCGGATGTAAAAGGGGAACTCTGCGGATTCAGATATAAAAGGGGGACTCTGCGGATTCAGATATAAAAGGAGAACTCTGCGGATTCAGATGTAAAAGGGGAACTCTGTGGATTCAGATATAAAAGGAGAACTCTGCGGATTCAGATATAAAAGGGGAACTCTGCGGATTCAGATGTAAAAGGAGAACTCTGCGGATTCGGATGTAAAAGGGGAACTCTGCGGATTCAGATATAAAAGGGGGACTCTGCGGATTCGGATGTAAAAGGGGAACTCTGCGGATTCAGATATAAAAGGGGGACTCTGCGGATTCAGATATAAAAGGAGAACTCTGCGGATTCAGATGTAAAAGGGGAACTCTGTGGATTCAGATATAAAAGGAGAACTCTGCGGATTCAGATGTAAAAGGGGAACTCTGAGGATTCAGATGTAAAAGGGGAACTCTGCGGATTCAGATATAAAAGGAGAACTCTGTGGATTCAGATATAAAAGGAGAACTCTGCGGATTCAGATGTAAAAGGGGAACTCTGTGGATTCAGATATAAAAGGGGAACTCTGCGGATTCAGATATAAAAGGAGAACTCTGTGGATTCAGATATAAAAGGAGAACTCTGCGGATTCAGATGTAAAAGGGGAACTCTGTGGATTCAGATATAAAAGGGGAACTCTGCAGATTCATATATAAAAGGAGAACTCTGCGGATTCAGATGTAAAAGGGGAACTCTGTGGATTCAGATGTAAAAGGAGAACTCTGTGGATTCAGATATAAAAGGAGAACTCTGTGGATTCAGATATAAAAGGAGAACTCTGCGGATTCAGATGTAAAAGGGGAACTCTGTGGATTCAGATATAAAAGGAGAACTCTGCGGATTCAGATATAAAAGGGGAACTCTGCAGATTCAGATATAAAAGGAGAACTCTGCGGATTCAGATATAAAAGGGGAACTCTGCAGATTCATATATAAAAGGAGAACTCTGCGGATTCAGATGTAAAAGGGGAACTCTGTGGATTCATATATAAAAGGGGAACTCTGCGGATCCAGATATAAAAGGGGAACTCTGCGGATTCAGATGTAAAAGGGGAACTCTGTGGATTCAGATGTAAAAGGAGAACTCTGCGGATTCAGATATAAAAGGAGAACTCTGCGGATTCAGATGTAAAAGGAGAACTCTGCGGATTCAGATGTAAAAGGGGAACTCTGTGGATTCAGATGTAAAAGGAGAACTCTGCAGATTCAGATACAAAAGGGGAACTCTGTGGATTCAGATATAAAAGGAGAACTCTGCGGATTCAGATGTAAAAGGAGAACTCTGCGGATTCAGATGTAAAAGGGGAACTCTGTGGATTCAGATGTAAAAGGAGAACTCTGCGGATTCAGATGTAAAAGGGGAACTCTGCGGATTCAGATATAAAAGGAGAACTCTGTGGATTCAGATATAAAAGGAGAACTCTGCGGATTCAGATGTAAAAGGGGAACTCTGCGGATTCAGATGTAAAAGGGGAACTCTGTGGATTCAGATGTAAAAGGAGAACTCTGTGGATTCAGATATAAAAGGAGAACTCTGCGGATTCAGATGTAAAAGGGGAACTCTGTGGATTCAGATGTAAAAGGAGAACTCTGCGGATTCAGATGTAAAAGGGGAACTCTGCGGATTCAGATGTAAAAGGGGAACTCTGCGGATTCAGATATAAAAGGAGAACTCTGCGGATTCAGATATAAAAGGAGAACTCTGCGGATTCAGATGTAAAAGGGGAACTCTGTGGATTCAGATGTAAAAGGAGAACTCTGCAGATTCAGATATAAAAGGGGAACTCTGTGGATTCAGATATAAAAGGAGAACTCTGCGGATTCAGATGTAAAAGGAGAACTCTGCGGATTCAGATGTAAAAGGGGAACTCTGTGGATTCAGATGTAAAAGGAGAACTCTGCAGATTCAGATATAAAAGGGGAACTCTGTGGATTCAGATATAAAAGGAGAACTCTGCGGATTCAGATGTAAAAGGAGAACTCTGTGGATTCAGATATAAAAGGAGAACTCTGCGGATTCAGATGTAAAAGGGGAACTCTGTGGATTCAGATATAAAAGGGGAACTCTGCAGATTCATATATAAAAGGAGAACTCTGCGGATTCAGATGTAAAAGGGGAACTCTGTGGATTCAGATGTAAAAGGAGAACTCTGTGGATTCAGATATAAAAGGAGAACTCTGCGGATTCAGATGTAAAAGGGGAACTCTGCGGATTCAGATGTAAAAGGGGAACTCTGTGGATTCAGATGTAAAAGGAGAACTCTGTGGATTCAGATATAAAAGGAGAACTCTGCGGATTCAGATGTAAAAGGAGAACTCTGCGGATTCAGATGTAATAGGGGAACTCTGTGGATTCAGATGTAAAAGGAGAACTCTGCAGATTCAGATATAAAAGGGGAACTCTGTGGATTCAGATATAAAAGGAGAACTCTGCGGATTCAGATGTAAAAGGAGAACTCTGCAGATTCAGATATAAAAGGGGAACTCTGTGGATTCAGATATAAAAGGAGAACTCTGCGGATTCAGATGTAAAAGGGGAACTCTGTGGATTCAGATGTAAAAGGAGAACTCTGCAGATTCAGATGTAAAAGGGGAACTCTGTGGATTCAGATATAAAAGGGGAACTCTGCGGATTCAGATGTAAAAGGGGAACTCTGCGGATTCAGATATAAAAGGAGAACTCTGCGGATCCAGATATAAAAGGGGAACTCTGTGGATTCAGATGTAAAAGGAGAACTCTGTGGATTCAGATATAAAAGGGGAACTCTGCGGATTCAGATATAAAAGGAGAACTCTGCGGATTCAGATATAAAAGAACTCTGTGGATTCAGATATAAAAGGGGAACTCTGCGGATTCAGATATAAAAGGAGAACTCTGAGGATTCAGATGTAAAAGGAGAACTCTGCGGATCCAGATATAAAAGGAGAACTCTGTGGATTCAGATGTAAAAGTGGAACTCTGTGGATTCAGATGTAAAAGAGGAACTCTGTGGATTCAGATGTAAAAGGAGAACTCTGCGGATCCAGATATAAAAGGAGAACTCTGTGGATTCAGATGTAAAAGGAGAACTCTGCGGATTCGGATGTAAAAGGGGAACTCTGAGGATTCAGATATAAAAGGGGAACTCTGTGGATTCAGATGTAAAAGGAGAACTCTGCGGATTCAGATATAAAAGGAGAACTCTGTGGATTCAGATGTAAAAGTGGAACTTTGTGGATTCAGATGTAAAAGAGGAACTCTGTGGATTCAGATGTAAAAGGAGAACTCTGCGGATCCAGATATAAAAGGAGAACTCTGTGGATTCAGATGTAAAAGGAGAACTCTGCGGATTCGGATGTAAAAGGGGAACTCTGAGGATTCAGATATAAAAGGGGAACTCTGTGGATTCAGATGTAAAAGGAGAACTCTGCGGATTCAGATATAAAAGGAGAACTCTGTGGATTCAGATGTAAAAGTGGAACTCTGTGGATTCAGATGTAAAAGAGGAACTCTGTGGATTCAGATGTAAAAGGAGAACTCTGCGGATCCAGATGTAAAAGGAGAACTCTGTGGATTCAGATGTAAAAGGAGAACTCTGCGGATTCGGATGTAAAAGGGGAACTCTGAGGATTCAGATATAAAAGGAGAACTCTGCGGATTCAGATGTAAAAGGGGAACTCTGTGGATTCAGATATAAAAGGAGAACTCTGCGGATTCAGATGTAAAAGAGGAACTCTGTGGATTCAGATGTAAAAGGAGAACTCTGTGGATTCAGATGTAAAAGTGGAACTCTGTGGATTCAGATGTAAAAGAGGAACTCTGCGGATCCAGATGTAAAAGGAGAACTCTGTGGATTCAGATGTAAAAGGAGAACTCTGCGGATTCGGATGTAAAAGGGGAACTCTGAGGATTCAGATATAAAAGGGGAACTCTGTGGATTCAGATATAAAAGGAGAACTCTGCAGATTCAGATATCAAAGGGGAACTCTGCAGATTCAGATATCAAAGGAGAACTCTGCGGATTCAGATATAAAAGGAGAACTCTGCAGATTCAGATATAAAAGGGGAACTCTGTGGATTCAGATATCAAAGGGGAACTCTGCAGATTCAGATATAAAAGGGGAACTCTGTGGATTCAGATGTAAAAGGAGAACTCTGCGGATTCAGATATAAAAGGGGAACTCTGTGGATTCAGATATCAAAGGGGAACTCTGCAGATTCAGATATAAAAGGAGAACTCTGCAGATTCAGATATCAAAGGGGAACTCTGCAGATTCAGATATCAAAGGAGAACTCTGCGGATTCAGATATAAAAGGAGAACTCTGCAGATTCAGATATAAAAGGGGAACTCTGTGGATTCAGATATCAAAGGGGAACTCTGCAGATTCAGATATAAAAGGGGAACTCTGTGGATTCAGATGTAAAAGGAGAACTCTGCGGATTCAGATGTAAAAGGGGAACTCTGCGGATTCAGATATAAAAGGGGAACTCTGTGGATTCAGATATAAAAGGAGAACTCTGCGGATTCAGATGTAAAAGGGGAACTCTGCAGATTCAGATGTAAAAGGGGAACTCTGCAGATTCAGATATCAAAGGAGAACTCTGCGGATCCAGATATAAAAGGAGAACTCTGCGGATTCAGATGTAAAAGGGGAACTCTGCGGATTCAGATGTAAAAGGGGAACTCTGCGGATTCAGATGTAAAAGGGGAACTCTGCGGATCCAGATATAAAAGGAGAACTCTGCGGATCCAGATATAAAAGGAGAACTCTGCGGATTCAGATGTAAAAGGGGAACTCTGCGGATTCAGATGTAAAAGGGGAACTCTGCGGATCCAGATATAAAAGGAGAACTCTGCGGATTCAGATGTAAAAGGGGAACTCTGCGGATCCAGATATAAAAGGAGAACTCTGCGGATCCAGATATAAAAGGAGAACTCTGCGGATTCAGATGTAAAAGGGGAACTCTGCGGATTCAGATGTAAAAGGGGAACTCTGCGGATCCAGATATAAAAGGAGAACTCTGCGGATTCAGATGTAAAAGGGGAACTCTGCGGATCCAGATATAAAAGGAGAACTCTGCGGATCCAGATATAAAAGGAGAACTCTGCGGATTCAGATGTAAAAGGGGAACTCTGCGGATCCAGATATAAAAGGAGAACTCTGCGGATTCAGATATAAAAGGAGAACTCTGCGGATTCAGATGTAAAAGGGGAACTCTGTGGATTCAGATGTAAAAGGAGAACTCTGCAGATTCAGATATAAAAGGGGAACTCTGCGGATTCAGATATAAAAGGGGAACTCTGCGGATTCTGATGTAAAAGGGAACTCTGCGGATTCAGATGTAAAAGGGGAACTCTGCGGATTCAGATATAAAAGGGAACTCTGCGGATTCAGATGTAAAAGGGGAACTCTGCGGATTCAGATATAAAAGGAGAACTCTGTGGATTCAGATATAAAAGGAGAACTCTGTGGATTCAGATGTAAAAGGAGAACTCTGCGGATTCAGATGTAAAAGGGGAACTCTGCGGATTCAGATATAAAAGGAGAACTCTGCGGATTCAGATGTAAAAGGAGAACTCTGCGGATTCAGATGTAAAAGGGGAACTCTGCGGATTCAGATGTAAAAGTGGAACTCTGCAGATTCAGATGTAAAAGGAGAACTCTATGGATTCAGATATAGAAGGAGAACTCTGCAGATTCAGATGTAAAAGGAGAACTCTGCGGATTCGGATGTAAAAGGGGAACTCTGCGGATTCAGATATAAAAGGGGGACTCTGCGGATTCAGATATAAAAGGAGAACTCTGCGGATTCAGATGTAAAAGGGGAACTCTGTGGATTCAGATATAAAAGGAGAACTCTGCGGATTCAGATGTAAAAGGGGAACTCTGAGGATTCAGATGTAAAAGGGGAACTCTGCGGATTCAGATATAAAAGGAGAACTCTGTGGATTCAGATATAAAAGGAGAACTCTGCAGATTCAGATACAAAAGGGGAACTCTGTGGATTCAGATATAAAAGGAGAACTCTGTGTATTCAGATGTAAAAGGGGAACTCTGCGGATTCAGATGTAAAAGTGGAACTCTGCAGATTCAGATGTAAAAGGAGAACTCTGCGGATTCGGATGTAAAAGGGGAACTCTGCGGATTCAGATATAAAAGGGGGACTCTGCGGATTCGGATGTAAAAGGGGAACTCTGCGGATTCAGATATAAAAGGGGGACTCTGCGGATTCAGATATAAAAGGAGAACTCTGCGGATTCAGATGTAAAAGGGGAACTCTGTGGATTCAGATATAAAAGGAGAACTCTGCGGATTCAGATGTAAAAGGGGAACTCTGAGGATTCAGATGTAAAAGGGGAACTCTGCGGATTCAGATATAAAAGGAGAACTCTGTGGATTCAGATATAAAAGGAGAACTCTGCGGATTCAGATGTAAAAGGGGAACTCTGTGGATTCAGATATAAAAGGGGAACTCTGCGGATTCAGATATAAAAGGAGAACTCTGTGGATTCAGATATAAAAGGAGAACTCTGCGGATTCAGATGTAAAAGGGGAACTCTGTGGATTCAGATATAAAAGGGGAACTCTGCAGATTCATATATAAAAGGAGAACTCTGCGGATTCAGATGTAAAAGGGGAACTCTGTGGATTCAGATGTAAAAGGAGAACTCTGTGGATTCAGATATAAAAGGAGAACTCTGTGGATTCAGATATAAAAGGAGAACTCTGCGGATTCAGATGTAAAAGGGGAACTCTGTGGATTCAGATATAAAAGGAGAACTCTGCGGATTCAGATATAAAAGGGGAACTCTGCAGATTCAGATATAAAAGGAGAACTCTGCGGATTCAGATATAAAAGGGGAACTCTGCAGATTCATATATAAAAGGAGAACTCTGCGGATCCAGATATAAAAGGGGAACTCTGCGGATTCAGATGTAAAAGGGGAACTCTGTGGATTCAGATATAAAAGGAGAACTCTGCGGATTCAGATGTAAAAGGGGAACTCTGCGGATTCAGATGTAAAAGGAGAACTCTGCGGATTCAGATGTAAAAGGGGAACTCTGCGGATTCAGATATAAAAGGAGAACTCTGCGGATTCAGATGTAAAAGGAGAACTCTGCGGATTCAGATGTAAAAGGGGAACTCTGTGGATTCAGATGTAAAAGGAGAACTCTGCAGATTCAGATACAAAAGGGGAACTCTGTGGATTCAGATATAAAAGGAGAACTCTGCGGATTCAGATGTAAAAGGAGAACTCTGCGGATTCAGATGTAAAAGGGGAACTCTGTGGATTCAGATGTAAAAGGAGAACTCTGCGGATTCAGATGTAAAAGGGGAACTCTGCGGATTCAGATATAAAAGGAGAACTCTGTGGATTCAGATATAAAAGGAGAACTCTGCGGATTCAGATGTAAAAGGGGAACTCTGCGGATTCAGATGTAAAAGGGGAACTCTGTGGATTCAGATGTAAAAGGAGAACTCTGTGGATTCAGATATAAAAGGAGAACTCTGCGGATTCAGATGTAAAAGGGGAACTCTGTGGATTCATATATAAAAGGAGAACTCTGCGGATTCAGATGTAAAAGGGGAACTCTGCGGATTCAGATGTAAAAGGGGAACTCTGTGGATTCAGATGTAAAAGGAGAACTCTGCGGATTCAGATGTAAAAGGGGAACTCTGCGGATTCAGATGTAAAAGGGGAACTCTGCGGATTCAGATATAAAAGGAGAACTCTGCGGATTCAGATATAAAAGGAGAACTCTGCGGATTCAGATGTAAAAGGGGAACTCTGTGGATTCAGATGTAAAAGGAGAACTCTGCAGATTCAGATATAAAAGGGGAACTCTGTGGATTCAGATATAAAAGGAGAACTCTGCGGATTCAGATGTAAAAGGAGAACTCTGCGGATTCAGATGTAAAAGGGGAACTCTGTGGATTCAGATGTAAAAGGAGAACTCTGCAGATTCAGATATAAAAGGGGAACTCTGTGGATTCAGATATAAAAGGAGAACTCTGCGGATTCAGATGTAAAAGGAGAACTCTGTGGATTCAGATATAAAAGGAGAACTCTGCGGATTCAGATGTAAAAGGGGAACTCTGTGGATTCAGATATAAAAGGGGAACTCTGCAGATTCATATATAAAAGGAGAACTCTGCGGATTCAGATGTAAAAGGGGAACTCTGTGGATTCAGATGTAAAAGGAGAACTCTGTGGATTCAGATATAAAAGGAGAACTCTGCGGATTCAGATGTAAAAGGGGAACTCTGCGGATTCAGATGTAAAAGGGGAACTCTGTGGATTCAGATGTAAAAGGAGAACTCTGTGGATTCAGATATAAAAGGAGAACTCTGCGGATTCAGATGTAAAAGGAGAACTCTGCGGATTCAGATGTAAAAGGGGAACTCTGTGGATTCAGATGTAAAAGGAGAACTCTGCAGATTCAGATATAAAAGGGGAACTCTGTGGATTCAGATATAAAAGGAGAACTCTGCGGATTCAGATGTAAAAGGAGAACTCTGCAGATTCAGATATAAAAGGGGAACTCTGTGGATTCAGATATAAAAGGAGAACTCTGCGGATTCAGATGTAAAAGGGGAACTCTGTGGATTCAGATGTAAAAGGAGAACTCTGCAGATTCAGATGTAAAAGGGGAACTCTGTGGATTCAGATATAAAAGGGGAACTCTGCGGATTCAGATGTAAAAGGGGAACTCTGCGGATTCAGATATAAAAGGAGAACTCTGCGGATCCAGATATAAAAGGGGAACTCTGTGGATTCAGATGTAAAAGGAGAACTCTGTGGATTCAGATATAAAAGGGGAACTCTGCGGATTCAGATATAAAAGGAGAACTCTGCGGATTCAGATATAAAAGAACTCTGTGGATTCAGATATAAAAGGGGAACTCTGCGGATTCAGATATAAAAGAACTCTGCGGATTCAGATATAAAAGGAGAACTCTGAGGATTCAGATGTAAAAGGAGAACTCTGCGGATCCAGATATAAAAGGAGAACTCTGTGGATTCAGATGTAAAAGTGGAACTCTGTGGATTCAGATGTAAAAGAGGAACTCTGTGGATTCAGATGTAAAAGGAGAACTCTGCGGATCCAGATATAAAAGGAGAACTCTGTGGATTCAGATGTAAAAGGAGAACTCTGCGGATTCGGATGTAAAAGGGGAACTCTGAGGATTCAGATATAAAAGGGGAACTCTGTGGATTCAGATGTAAAAGGAGAACTCTGCGGATTCAGATATAAAAGGAGAACTCTGTGGATTCAGATGTAAAAGTGGAACTTTGTGGATTCAGATGTAAAAGAGGAACTCTGTGGATTCAGATGTAAAAGGAGAACTCTGCGGATCCAGATATAAAAGGAGAACTCTGTGGATTCAGATGTAAAAGGAGAACTCTGCGGATTCGGATGTAAAAGGGGAACTCTGAGGATTCAGATATAAAAGGGGAACTCTGTGGATTCAGATGTAAAAGGAGAACTCTGCGGATTCAGATATAAAAGGAGAACTCTGTGGATTCAGATGTAAAAGTGGAACTCTGTGGATTCAGATGTAAAAGAGGAACTCTGTGGATTCAGATGTAAAAGGAGAACTCTGCGGATCCAGATGTAAAAGGAGAACTCTGTGGATTCAGATGTAAAAGGAGAACTCTGCGGATTCGGATGTAAAAGGGGAACTCTGAGGATTCAGATATAAAAGGAGAACTCTGCGGATTCAGATGTAAAAGGGGAACTCTGTGGATTCAGATATAAAAGGAGAACTCTGCGGATTCAGATGTAAAAGAGGAACTCTGTGGATTCAGATGTAAAAGGAGAACTCTGTGGATTCAGATGTAAAAGTGGAACTCTGTGGATTCAGATGTAAAAGAGGAACTCTGCGGATCCAGATGTAAAAGGAGAACTCTGTGGATTCAGATGTAAAAGGAGAACTCTGCGGATTCGGATGTAAAAGGGGAACTCTGAGGATTCAGATATAAAAGGGGAACTCTGTGGATTCAGATATCAAAGGAGAACTCTGCGGATTCAGATATAAAAGGAGAACTCTGCAGATTCAGATATCAAAGGGGAACTCTGCAGATTCAGATATCAAAGGAGAACTCTGCGGATTCAGATATAAAAGGAGAACTCTGCAGATTCAGATATAAAAGGGGAACTCTGTGGATTCAGATGTAAAAGGAGAACTCTGCGGATTCAGATGTAAAAGGGGAACTCTGCGGATTCAGATATAAAAGGGGAACTCTGTGGATTCAGATATAAAAGGAGAACTCTGCGGATTCAGATGTAAAAGGGGAACTCTGCAGATTCAGATGTAAAAGGGGAACTCTGCAGATTCAGATATCAAAGGAGAACTCTGCGGATCCAGATATAAAAGGAGAACTCTGCGGATTCAGATGTAAAAGGGGAACTCTGCGGATTCAGATGTAAAAGGGGAACTCTGCGGATTCAGATGTAAAAGGGGAACTCTGCGGATCCAGATATAAAAGGAGAACTCTGCGGATCCAGATATAAAAGGAGAACTCTGCGGATTCAGATGTAAAAGGGGAACTCTGCGGATTCAGATGTAAAAGGGGAACTCTGCGGATCCAGATATAAAAGGAGAACTCTGCGGATTCAGATGTAAAAGGGGAACTCTGCGGATCCAGATATAAAAGGAGAACTCTGCGGATCCAGATATAAAAGGAGAACTCTGCGGATTCAGATGTAAAAGGGGAACTCTGCGGATCCAGATATAAAAGGAGAACTCTGCGGATTCAGATATAAAAGGAGAACTCTGCGGATTCAGATGTAAAAGGGGAACTCTGTGGATTCAGATATAAAAGGAGAACTCTGCGGATTCAGATATAAAAGGAGAACTCTGCAGATTCAGATATAAAAGGGGAACTCTGTGGATTCAGATGTAAAAGGGGAACTCTGCGGATTCTGATGTAAAAGGGAACTCTGCGGATTCAGATGTAAAAGGGGAACTCTGCGGATTCAGATATAAAAGGGAACTCTGCGGATTCAGATGTAAAAGGGGAACTCTGCGGATTCAGATATAAAAGGAGAACTCTGCGGATCCAGATATAAAAGGAGAACTCTGCGGATTCAGATGTAAAAGGGGAACTCTGTGGATTCAGATGTAAAAGGGGAACTCTGCGGATCCAGATATAAAAGGAGAACTCTGCGGATTCAGATATAAAAGGAGAACTCTGCGGATTCGGATGTAAAAGGGGGACTCTGCGGATTCAGATGTAAAAGGGGAACTCTGCGGATTCAGATATAAAAGGAGAACTCTGCGGATTCAGATATAAAAGGGGAACTCTGTGGATTCAGATATAAAAGGAGAACTCTGCGGATTCAGATATAAAAGGGGAACTCTGCAGATTCAGATATAAAAGGAGAACTCTGCGGATTCAGATATAAAAGGGGAACTCTGCAGATTCATATATAAAAGGAGAACTCTGCGGATTCAGATGTAAAAGGGGAACTCTGCGGATTCAGATGTAAAAGGGGAACTCTGTGGATTCAGATGTAAAAGGAGAACTCTGCGGATTCAGATGTAAAAGGGGAACTCTGCGGATTCAGATATAAAAGGAGAACTCTGCGGATTCGGATGTAAAAGGAGAACTCTGCAGATTCAGATACAAAAGGGGAACTCTGTGGATTCAGATATAAAAGGAGAACTCTGCGGATTCAGATGTAAAAGGGGAACTCTGCAGATTCAGATGTAAAAGGAGAACTCTATGGATTCAGATATAGAAGGAGAACTCTGCAGATTCAGATGTAAAAGGAGAACTCTGCGGATTCGGATGTAAAAGGGGAACTCTGCGGATTCAGATATAAAAGGGGGACTCTGCGGATTCAGATATAAAAGGAGAACTCTGCGGATTCAGATGTAAAAGGGGAACTCTGTGGATTCAGATATAAAAGGAGAACTCTGCGGATTCAGATGTAAAAGGGGAACTCTGAGGATTCAGATGTAAAAGGGGAACTCTGCGGATTCAGATATAAAAGGAGAACTCTGTGGATTCAGATATAAAAGGAGAACTCTGCGGATTCAGATGTAAAAGGGGAACTCTGTGGATTCAGATATAAAAGGGGAACTCTGCAGATTAATATATAAAAGGAGAACTCTGCGGATTCAGATGTAAAAGGGGAACTCTGTGGATTCAGATGTAAAAGGAGAACTCTGTGGATTCAGATATAAAAGGAGAACTCTGTGGATTCAGATATAAAAGGAGAACTCTGCGGATTCAGATGTAAAAGGGGAACTCTGTGGATTCAGATATAAAAGGAGAACTCTGCGGATTCAGATATAAAAGGGGAACTCTGCAGATTCAGATATAAAAGGAGAACTCTGCGGATTCAGATATAAAAGGGGAACTCTGCAGATTCATATATAAAAGGAGAACTCTGCGGATTCAAATGTAAAAGGGGAACTCTGCGGATTCAGATGTAAAAGGGGAACTCTGTGGATTCAGATGTAAAAGGAGAACTCTGCGGATTCAGATGTAAAAGGGGAACTCTGCGGATTCAGATATAAAAGGAGAACTCTGCGGATTCAGATGTAAAAGGAGAACTCTGCGGATTCAGATGTAAAAGGGGAACTCTGTGGATTCAGATGTAAAAGGAGAACTCTGCAGATTCAGATACAAAAGGGGAACTCTGTGGATTCAGATATAAAAGGAGAACTCTGCGGATTCAGATGTAAAAGGAGAACTCTGCGGATTCAGATGTAAAAGGGGAACTCTGTGGATTCAGATGTAAAAGGAGAACTCTGCGGATTCGGATGTAAAAGGGGGACTCTGCGGATTCAGATGTAAAAGGGGAACTCTGCGGATTCAGATATAAAAGGAGAACTCTGTGGATTCAGATATAAAAGGAGAACTCTGCGGATTCAGATGTAAAAGGGGAACTCTGCGGATTCAGATGTAAAAGGGGAACTCTGTGGATTCATATATAAAAGGAGAACTCTGCGGATTCAGATGTAAAAGGGGAACTCTGTGGATTCAGATGTAAAAGGAGAACTCTGCGGATTCAGATGTAAAAGGAGAACTCTGCGGATTCAGATATAAAAGGAGAACTCTGTGGATTCAGATGTAAAAGTGGAACTCTGTGGATTCAGATGTAAAAGAGGAACTCTGTGGATTCAGATGTAAAAGGAGAACTCTGTGGATTCAGATGTAAAAGGAGAACTCTGTGGATTCAGATGTAAAAGGAGAACTCTGCGGATTCAGATGTAAAAGGAGAACTCTGTGGATTCAGATGTAAAAGGAGAACTCTGCGGATTCGGATGTAAAAGGGGAACTCTGAGGATTCAGATATAAAAGGAGAACTCTGCGGATTCAGATGTAAAAGGAGAACTCTGTGGATTCAGATGTAAAAGGAGAACTCTGCGGATTCGGATGTAAAAGGGGAACTCTGAGGATTCAGATATAAAAGGAGAACTCTGCGGATTCAGATGTAAAAGGAGAACTCTGCGGATTCAGATATAAAAGGAGAACTCTGTGGATTCAGATGTAAAAGTGGAACTCTGTGGATTCAGATGTAAAAGGAGAACTCTGCGGATTCGGATGTAAAAGGAGAACTCTGCGGATTCGGATGTAAAAGTGGAACTCTGTGGATTCAGATGTAAAAGGAGAACTCTGCGGATTCGGATGTAAAAGGAGAACTCTGCGGATTCAGATATAAAAGGAGAACTCTGCGGATTCAGATATAAAAGGAGAACTCTGTGGATTCAGATGTAAAAGGAGAACTCTGTGGATTCGGATGTAAAAGGAGAACTCTGCGGATTCGGATGTAAAAGGGGAACTCTGAGGATTCAGATATAAAAGGGGAACTCTGTGGATTCAGATATCAAAGGAGAACTCTGCGGATTCAGATATAAAAGGAGAACTCTGCAGATTCAGATATCAAAGGAGAACTCTGCGGATTCAGATATAAAAGGAGAACTCTGCAGATTCAGATATAAAAGGGGAACTCTGTGGATTCAGATATCAAAGGGGAACTCTGCAGATTCAGATATCAAAGGAGAACTCTGCAGATTCAGATATCAAAGGAGAACTCTGCGGATTCAGATATAAAAGGAGAACTCTGCAGATTCAGATATAAAAGGGGAACTCTGTGGATTCAGATATCAAAGGAGAACTCTGCGGATTCAGATATAAAAGGAGAACTCTGCGGATTCAGATGTAAAAGGGGAACTCTGCAGATTCAGATATCAAAGGAGAACTCTGCGGATTCAGATATAAAAGGAGAACTCTGCAGATTCAGATATAAAAGGGGAACTCTGTGGATTCAGATATCAAAGGGGAACTCTGCAGATTCAGATATCAAAGGAGAACTCTGCGGATTCAGATATAAAAGGAGAACTCTGCAGATTCAGATATAAAAGGGGAACTCTGTGGATTCAGATGTAAAAGGAGAACTCTGCGGATTCAGATGTAAAAGGGGAACTCTGCGGATTCAGATATAAAAGGAGAACTCTGCGGATTCAGATGTAAAAGGGGAACTCTGCAGATTCAGATGTAAAAGGGGAACTCTGCAGATTCAGATATCAAAGGAGAACTCTGCGGATTCAGATATAAAAGGAGAACTCTGCAGATTCAGATATAAAAGGGGAACTCTGAGGATTCAGATATAAAAGGGAACTCTGCGGATTCAGATGTAAAAGGGGAACTCTGCGGATTCAGATGTAAAAGGGGAACTCTGCGGATCCAGATATAAAAGGAGAACTCTGTGGATTCAGATGTAAAAGGGGAACTCTGCGGATCCAGATATAAAAGGAGAACTCTGCGGATCCAGATATAAAAGGAGAACTCTGCGGATTCAGATGTAAAAGGGGAACTCTGCGGATCCAGATATAAAAGGAGAACTCTGCGGATTCAGATATAAAAGGAGAACTCTGCGGATTCAGATGTAAAAGGGGAACTCTGTGGATTCAGATATAAAAGGAGAACTCTGCGGATTCAGATATAAAAGGAGAACTCTGCAGATTCAGATATAAAAGGGGAACTCTGTGGATTCAGATGTAAAAGGGGAACTCTGCGGATTCTGATGTAAAAGGGAACTCTGCGGATTCAGATGTAAAAGGGGAACTCTGCGGATTCAGATATAAAAGGGAACTCTGCGGATTCAGATGTAAAAGGGGAACTCTGTGGATTCAGATGTAAAAGGGGAACTCTGCGGATCCAGATATAAAAGGAGAACTCTGCGGATTCAGATATAAAAGGAGAACTCTGCGGATTCAGATGTAAAAGGGGAACTCTGTGGATTCAGATATAAAAGGAGAACTCTGCGGATTCAGATATAAAAGGAGAACTCTGCGGATTCAGATATAAAAGGAGAACTCTGCGGATTCAGATATAAAAGGGGAACTCTGCGGATTCAGATATAAAAGGGGAACTCTGCGGATCCAGATATAAAAGGGGAACTCTGCGGATTCAGATATAAAAGGAGAACTCTGCGGATCCAGATATAAAAGGAGAACTCTGCGGATCCAGATATAAAAGGGGAACTCTGCGGATCCAGATATAAAAGGGGAACTCTGTGGATCCAGATATAAAAGGGGAACTCTGCGGATCCAGATATAAAAGGGGAACTCTGAGGATCCAGATATAAAAGGAGAACTCTGTGGATTCAGATATAAAAGGAGAACTCTGAGGATCCAGATATAAAAGGGGAACTCTGCGGATTCAGATATAAAAGGAGAACTCTGCGGATCCAGATATAAAAGGAGAACTCTGCGGATCCAGATATAAAAGGGGAACTCTGCGGATCCAGATATAAAAGGGGAACTCTGTGGATCCAGATATAAAAGGGGAACTCTGCGGATCCAGATATAAAAGGGGAACTCTGAGGATCCAGATATAAAAGGAGAACTCTGTGGATTCAGATATAAAAGGAGAACTCTGAGGATCCAGATATAAAAGGGGAACTCTGCGGATTCAGATGTAAAAGGGGAACTCTGCGGATCCAGATATAAAAGGGGAACTCTGCGGATCCAGATATAAAAGGGGAACTCTGAGGATCCAGATATAAAAGGGGAACTCTGAGGATCCAGATATAAAAGGGGAACTCTGCGGATCCAGATATAAAAGGGGAACTCTGAGGATTCAGATATAAAAGGGGAACTCTGCGGATCCAGATATAAAACTCTGCGGATCCAGATATAAAAGGAGAACTCTGCGGATCCAGATATAAAAGGGGAACTCTGAGGATCCATATATAAAAGGGGAACTCTGAGGATTCAGATGTAAAAGGGGAACTCTGCGGATCCAGATATAAAAGGAGAACTCTGTGGATTCAGATGTAAAAGGAGAACTCTGGAGATTCAGATATAAAAGGGGAACTCTGCGGATCCAGATATAAAAGGAGAACTCTGGAGATTCAGATGTAAAAGGGGAACTCTGCGGATCCAGATATAAAAGGGGAACTCTGCGGATCTAGATATAAAAGGGGAACTCTGCGGATCCAGATATAAAAGGAGAACTCTGGAGATTCAGATGTAAAAGGGGAACTCTGCGGATCTAGATATAAAAGGGGAACTCTGCGGATCCAGATATAAAAGGAGAACTCTGGAGATTCAGATATAAAAGGAGAACTCTGCGGATCTAGATATAAAAGGGGAACTCTGCGGATTCAGATATAAAAGGGGAACTCTGCGGATTCAGATGTAAAAGGAGAACTCTGGAGATTCAGATGTAAAAGGGGAACTCTGCGGATCCAGATATAAAAGGGGAACTCTGAGGATTCAGATATAAAAGGGGAACTCTGCGGACTCTGATGTAAAGGGAGACTCTTGTGATTAACTTCATATAATTAGAAATGTTATTTTAATTGCAAAATATATGTATAGTTTATACTATAAAAAAAAAATAGCTGTGCGCCCCTAAAGTGTTTGTGTTTGACTTAAAGAAAAGGTGGCAACCCTCCCCAACACTAAAGTCGGCAGTTCTGTTGGCTGACCATAGAGGTGATCGGGACCGAAACATCGCCCATCATCTCTATGGTATAGGACTTGTAGTCCCTGTACAGCAGGGCTGGAGTGTGAGAGGGAGATGCAGCACAAGGAGCCAATCAGTTCATGTGGTGACAAGAACCATGCTGATAGGAGGAGACAGCGCAGAGAGATGGGCTCATCAGTGCGCTGCTTCTCCTGTCACTGTCCAATCACAGACTGGGGCCGGCCCAAAATGACCTGGGCTCAGTGGAAGTGGGTTCAACAATGCCGAGACTGAGAACCTTGAGGGAGGAGAAATCTCTGGATTGAAGGTGAATATTGCAGCATATTAAAGCTGGTTTTGTTCTTTTATATTTATTAGGCTATTCATTTTTATCTCTTTTTTTTTTTTTTGGCTGAAGTTTTGCTTTAATACAATTCGTAATTAGTAGAAACGTTAAATATTTATTTTTTTAATGGTTTAAAAAACACAACATGTGAATTTTTATTAACACTCAGTATCTCACAAAAGTAAGTACACCCCTCACATTTTTGTAAATCTTTTTCTTCTATCTTTTCATGTGACAACACTGAAGAAATGACACTTGTCTACAATGTAAAGTAGTGAGTGTACAGCTTGTATAACAGTGTAAATTTGCTGTCCCCTCAAAATAACTCAACACACAGCCATTAATGTCTAAACCCCTGGCAACAAAAGTCAGTACACCCCTAAGTGAAAATGTCCAAATTGGGCCCAAAGTGTCAATATTTTGTGTGGCCGCCATTATTTTCCAGCACTGCCTTAGTACACATCCCCATCACAGCCCCCCTTGCAGTCATTGGCCCCATCACAGTCCCCCTCGCAGTCATTGGCCCCCATCACAGTCCCCCTTGCAGTTATGGCCCTCCATCACAGTCCCCCTTGCAGTCATTGGCCCCCATCACAGTCCCCCTTGCAGTCATTGGCCCCCATCACAGTCCCCCTTGCAGTCATGGCCCCCCATCACAGTCCCCCTCGCAGTCATTGGCCCCCATCACAGTCCCCCTCGCAGTCATTGGCCCCCATCACAGTCCCCCTTGCAGTCATTGGCCCCCATCACAGTCCCCCTTGCAGTCATTGGCCCCCATCACAGTCCCCCTTGCAGTCATGGCCCCCCATCAGAGTGCCCCTTGCAATCATTGGCCCCCATCACAGTCCCCCTTGCAGTCATTGGCCCTCCATCACAGTCCCCCTCGCAGTCATTGGCCCCCATCACAGTCCCCCTCGCAGTCATTGGCCCCCATCACAGTCCCCCTCACAGTCATTGGCCCCCATCACAGTCCCCCTTGCAGTCATTGGCCCTCCATCACAGTCCCCCTCGCAGTCATTGGCCCCCATCACAGTCCCCCTTGCAGTTATGGCCCCCATCACAGTCCCCCTTGCAGTCATTGGCCCCCATCACAGTCCCCCTTGCAGTCATTGGCCCCCATCACAGTCCCCCTTGCAGTCATGGCCCCCCATCAGAGTGCCCCTTGCAATCATTGGCCCCCCATCACAGTCCCCCTTGCAGTCATGGCCCCCCATCAGAGTGCCCCTTGCAATCATTGGCCCCCCATCAGAGTGCCCCTTGCAATCATTGGCCCCCCATCACAGTCCCCCTTGCAGTCATTGGCCCCCATCACAGTCCCCCTTGCAGTCATGGCCCCCCATCACAGTCCCCCTCGCAGTCATTGGCCCCCATCACAGTCCCCCTCGCAGTCATTGGCCCCCATCACAGTCCCCCTTGCAGTCATTGGCCCCCATCACAGTCCCCCTCGCAGTCATTGGCCCCCATCACAGTCCCCCTCGCAGTCATTGGCCCCCATCACAGTCCCCCTCGCAGTCATTGGCCCCCATCACAGTCCCCCTCGCAGTCATTGGCCCCCATCACAGTCCCCCTTGCAGTTATGGCCCTCCATCACAGTCCCCCTCGCAGTCATTGGCCCCCATCACAGTCCCCCTCGCAGTCATTGGCCCCCATCACAGTCCCCCTTGCAGTTATGGCCCTCCATCACAGTCCCCCTTGCAGTCATTGGCCCCCATCACAGTCCCCCTTGCAGTCATTGGCCCCCATCACAGTCCCCCTTGCAGTCATGGCCCCCCATCAGAGTGCCCCTTGCAATCATTGGCCCCCATCACAGTCCCCCTTGCAGTCATTGGCCCTCCATCACAGTCCCCCTCGCAGTCATTGGCCCCCATCACAGTCCCCCTCGCAGTCATTGGCCCCCATCACAGTCCCCCTCGCAGTCATTGGCCCCCATCACAGTCCCCCTTGCAGTCATTGGCCCTCCATCACAGTCCCCCTCGCAGTCATTGGCCCCCATCACAGTCCCCCTTGCAGTTATGGCCCCCATCACAGTCCCCCTTGCAGTCATTGGCCCCCATCACAGTCCCCCTTGCAGTCATTGGCCCCCATCACAGTCCCCCTTGCAGTCATGGCCCCCCATCAGAGTGCCCCTTGCAATCATTGGCCCCCCATCACAGTCCCCCTTGCAGTCATGGCCCCCCATCAGAGTGCCCCTTGCAATCATTGGCCCCCCATCAGAGTGCCCCTTGCAATCATTGGCCCCCCATCAGAGTGCCCCTTGCAATCATTGGCCCCCCATCAGAGTGCCCCTTGCAGTCATGCCCCCATCACAATGCCCATTACAGTCTGTGGCCCCATCACAGTCCCCCTTGCAATCATTGGCCCCCATCACAGTCCCCCTTTCAGTCATTGGCCCCCATCACAGTCCCCCTTTCAGTCATTGGCCCCCATCACAGTCCTCCTTTCAGTCATTGGCCCCCATCACAGTCCCCCTTGCAGTCATTGGCCCCCATCACAGTCCCCCTTGCAGTCATTGGCCCCCATCACAGTCCCCCTTGCAGTCATTGGCCCCCATCACAGTCCCCCTCGCAGTCATTGGCCCCCATCACAGTGCCCCTTTCAGTCACTGGACCCCATCACAGTGCCCCTTTCATTTATTGGCCCCCATCAAAGTGCCCCTTTCATTTATTGGCCCCCATCACAGTGCCCCTTGCAGTCACCCCTCCATCATAGTCCCCCTTGCAGTCACAGCCCACTCTTTCCTCTTTAACAACACAGTGCATATTCTGATCTCTGCTTTCCCTGCACAGGCTCACCTTCGGCAGGGCAGAGGCAGATATCAGCCTGTGTCTATTCTACCAGGTCTCCTGCCTGGCCGCCGATGTCATCCTATCAGCAGAGCAGGGGGCGGGAGGGGCTTCAGATTGGGACGGAGGGCTGGAGCTGCCCAACTTATGTTAACAAGCAGGTGATTACCCACTTCTTAATCTAAAAAGTCTCCCGCTCTCTGTCCCAATCTGCAGACCTGGGACAATAGACACAGGCTGCTAAATGGCACAACCATGGTCCACGACAGTCCTGCCACAGACCGCGGTCACCACTCACCACCTGTGTGCGGTAGCGGCCCGCTTGTCAACAGGCCATGGATGTGTACTGGTTCACAGCCCGGGGGTTGGGGACCCCTGTTTTAGAGTACTGCAGATCAGGCCTTGGGCCTGAGCTGGATTTGGGTTTGACCACGGGGTCCTCTGAATGTCGTAAACCCCGGTGCCAAGAGAAAGATGGATAGCCACACACTGTAGTAAGGGCTGTGAACCAGTACCGATCCATGGCCTGTTGACAAGCGGGCCGCTGCCGCACACAGGTGGTGAGTGGTGACCGCGGTCTGTGGCAGGACTGTCGTGGACCATGGCCGTGCCATTTAGCAGCCTGTGTCTATTGTCCCAGGTCTGCAGATTGGGACAGAGAGCGGGAGACTTTTTAGATTAAGAAGTGGGTAATCACCTGATTGTTAACATGATAAGTTGGGCAGCTCCAGCCCTCCGTCCCAATCTGAAGCCCCTCCCGCCCCCTGCTCTGCTGATAGGATGACATCGGCGGCCAGGCAGGAGACCTGGTAGAATAGACACAGGCTGATAACTAACTCTGCCCTGCCGAAGGTGAGACTGTGCAGGGGAAGCAGAGATCAGAATATGCACTGTGTTGTTAAAGAGGAAAGAGTGGGCTGTGACTGCAAGGGTCACTGTGATGGGGGACAATGACTGTAAGGGGCACTGTGATTTCCAGGGATACTGTGATGGGAGGAGATGTGATTGCTGGGAACACTGTGATAGGGGGGCGTGACTGCAAGGGGCACTATAATGGGGGGCCATGACTGCAAGGGGCCCTGTGATGGGGGGCCATGACTGCAAGGGGCCCTGTGATGGGGGGCCATGACTGCAAGGGGCACTATGATGGGGGGCCATGACTGCAAGGGGCCCTGTGATGGGGGGCCATGACTTCAAGGGGCCCTGTGATGGGGGGCCATGACTGCAAGGGGCCCTGTGATGGGGGGCCATGACTGCAAGGGGCCCTGTGATGGGGGGCCATGACTGCAAGGGGCCCTGTGATGGGGGGTGTGTGCTGTGATTGCTAGGGACACTGTGATATAAAGGGGACTGCAATCATTACAGTGCAGTCCCCTTGGGACTGTGGGACTAGTTTAAAGGGGGAGCTATGATGTAAAAGGGGACTGTGGACACTGATATAAAAAGGGAAGTCATGAGACTTCATGAACACTGCCCAGGAAAAATTGGTTACACCAAAAGCAGTCCCTGGTGCCAAAAAGGTTGGGGAAATGTGTATAGAATCACCCAATCCCCCCTCACAGATCTCTCACCCAACACACAAATGGCTGACTGCTTCTCTTCTCCACCCATATATAGTCACCATTCACCCCTCCCACCAACCACATGACCAATAACAACCAATGAACATTATCCCGTCCTATTCACTATTTGCATTACCTCTCACAACCAAACAATGGCCTTTTGGCCCATGGTCAGCCCTTCTTGTGCAATCACTTGGCATCTTTTTTTATTAGCTATTCACATTAAGCTACATATGACTCCTCCCTTTCACAGATTAACCCTTTTATGTCTCTCTCTCTCGGATGACTTATACAATCTTGATGTAAGAAAACTGACCCCCCTATATATCTATTGGATGGAGGAGCTCATCTGAAGAAGAAACATGGAAACTGGTTCCTACAGACAACTCCTCACTTTTCCTCCAATGACAGAACTATCCTGTGCTAGTGATCTGATCCCAGAGAGGAAAGGATCTCATCAATATCAACCAAACCATGAACAGCCCCAACCATGCCAACACCTTCTGTCCAACAATTATGGAAATAGGTTTTCCTCCCAATTACTACTGAGCCTTGGAATGGTTTCTGGAATGTAAAACAGACATTTTTTACAAATCAATTTACTTCATATTATTCATCTTATATTTTTAAACCTTCCTTTTACTTACAGTCTTTTTATTTGTTTCTTGGAATTGTCAAATGTGTACCAGACAAAAAAAAATAAAAAATCTTTCCTTTCTCCAACATCCAGCACCTCTAAACCTCTATAACAGGCTGACAGCCACTGCGGCTGGATGGTTCTATATCAGTGATGGCGAACCTTGGCACCCCAGATGTTTTGGAACTACATTTCCCATGATGCCCAACTACACTGCAGAGTGC
This sequence comes from Lithobates clamitans, assembly GCA_037952925.1. Classification (NCBI taxonomy): domain Eukaryota; kingdom Metazoa; phylum Chordata; class Amphibia; order Anura; family Ranidae; genus Lithobates; species Lithobates clamitans. Next base: position 55,414 of record JBBGZY010003698.1, read on the forward strand.
ATGAGCATCATGGGAAATGCAGTTCCAAAACATCTGGGGTGCCAAGGTTTGCCATCACTGTTCTATATGGTTACATAGTAGGTGAGGTTGAAAAAAGACACAAGTCCATCAAGTCCAACCTATGGTAGACCAAGCAGTACTATTGTTTGAGGAAGTGCCCAGGCATGAACACAGGCGGCTTCCAGGTATTCTTCCTTGAACACATACTGACCTAAAGGTTAGTACCGCTGGGTACACCATCCAGACACAGCAGCTTTCAGCCTCTCCTAGAGTTTTACAGTCTGCTGGCAGTGGGGTTGGACGTTGTGTCTGGGCCTTCCACCCTCCAGTGTACAGGAGACTTCACACCTTAGGAGCGTTGCCAAAATTGCTGTGACCATCATGGGTGACTGTATTCATCAATGAAATTCAGGGTAAGGGTTACATTTTTATTCTTAGTGCTGTTAAGCTCTCCGCCATGTGTGTTTTGTATCCATTTTTAATATTTTAATACAATTCTTTCACACTAGACTGGTCCTCCAACATCACAGAGATCCAGGTCATTTAATTCTTATTGCCCCTTAAGCCAAGTTCCATGCCTAGGAGAGGATCCATTGACTGAATATATTTAGACTCCTTTCACTCTAGGGGTGATGATTACCACCCCCTGGAAAATGAAAATGCGTAGCCCTTCACCATCATACTGAATTCCAGACTTTGATCAAATTCTTGCTTGGATAATGTCAGATCTTAGATTGGAGCTCCTATGCAGGTGGAGCCTCATACTATGCCACCATCCATTGACAGGAATCTGGTAAAGGGGTAATTCACCTTCACAGAAAAGACATAAAAGGCGATGGTTTGTTCTCAATGGAGCACGAGTCCAGTGATGTCACTATTAGGGATGAGCCGAACACCCCCTGTTCGGTTCGCACCACCAGAACATGCGAACAGGCAAAATTTGTTCGAACACGCGAACACCGTTAAAGTCTATGGGACACGAACATGAATAATCAAAAGTGCTCATTTTAAAGGCTTATATGCAAGTTATTGTCATAAAAAGTGTTTGAGGACCCGGGTCCTGCCCCAGGGGACATGTATCAATGCAAAAAAAAAGTTTTAAAAACTGCAGTTTTTTCGGGAGCAGTGATTTTAATAATGCTTAAAGTGAAACAATAAAAGTGTAATATCCCTTTAAATTTTGTACCTGGGGGGTGTCTATAGTATGCCTGTAAAGGGGCGCATGTTTCCCGTGTTTAGAACAGTCTGACAGCAAAATGACATTTCAAAGGAAAAAAAGTCATTTAAAACTACTCGCGGCTATTAATGAATTGCCGGTCCGACAATACACATAGAAGTTCATTGATAAAAACGGCATGGGAATTCCCCACAGGGTCCCCACTGCGTCAGAGGGTGGCGGGGCACTGGGTGGCCCCGCACTCCGTTATTTAAGAACCGACAGAAGACGAGAAGCGTCACACAGTGGGATCCTCCCATCATGGATGTGGAGCAGCCCGAGAATGAAGAAGGTAAGAAGACGCTGCGGAGGAAGATGCCGGACGAGAACACCGGAGCAAGAAGCAGAAGATCGGAGGAAGAAGAAGATGGAGGAAGAAGCCGAAGGAAGAAAGAAGATGGAAAAGAAGAAGGCTTTAAATAAAGGAATTGTCAAAAACTGTCTCTTGTAATTTTTAACATTTTTGACACTTTTTTTGTGAAATGGTAGGGGTACAACCCTTACCATTTCACACAGGGGGGGGCCGGGATCTGGGGGTCCCCTTGTTAAAGGGGGCTTCCAGATTCCAATAAGCCCCCCGCCCGCAGACCCCCACAACCACCGGGCAAGGTGTCAGAGAGCTCACCTTGCTGGTCATGGGATTGGCCACCAGAGGGCGCGCCGGTGAGCAAGCTGGCCTATTTAAGTTTGTCAGGCACTCTGTTCAGTGCTGCCTGATCATCAGCTTCCTGTGCCATAGTTCCTGTTTCCTGTCTTGTCTTCCTGTTTACCTGATCTCCCGACGACCCGGATTGCTCTTGGATTCCCCCTTTTGCTGCCTGTACCCGACCTTGGCCTGTTTGACTCCGCTTCTGCCTGCTCCTATTGTACCTTGCTGCCAGTCTGTTGCCGAACCCAGCCTGTCTCCTGACCATCCTGCTCAGTCTCATCGCCTGTGTTCCAGCCTGCACCTGCTGTTCATAGACTGCTATTCCACCAGCATCTGGACTCTAGTTCACAGGCTCTCATACCACTCCGCACTCCTGTGCTTCCTGTTACCTTACCAGGGGCCGCGAGTCGGACGCGTAAGGGAGCCTACTCTCTGCCCAAGCGGACTCACCGGTCTGGTAAGTAGGAGTCTGATAGTATCAGGCAGCCATGACCGAGTCCGGGCAGGGGGCCTCCCCTATGGACGAACTTTGCAGACACTTGGCAGGATTAACCCAAGCAGTCAAAAGTTTACAGGATGGCTATACCCGACTAGAGGAACGTGTTCAGGCCCTGTCTGCACCTACCAATCCTCAGGGGACTTCGTCTGCAACCGGGGCACCCTCCGTAGTCATGCTCCCTCCAGAGCCCAAAGTACCTATACCGGAGAGATTTTTTGGAGACCGAAGTAAATACCGTGCATTCCGGAATGCATGTAGTCTCTATTTTGCTCTGCAGCCTCGGACCTTCTCCCTAGAAACCACCAAAGTGGGCTTTGTTATTTCCCTGTTGTCCGGTGAGCCTCAAACCTGGGCCCATCACCTTCTGGAACAAGAGTCGGATGCCCTGGAAAGTCTGGACGCCTTCTTCTTGGCGATGTCTCAACTTTATGAGGATCCTCAACTAACCGCTTCTGCTGAAGCCTCTCTGCACTCCCTTCGGCAAGGCCGCAGGGCAGCGGAGGACTATGCTGTTGAATTTAGGCGCTGGAGTTCCGATACGGCATGGAATGACGCGGCTCTGCGTCATCAGTTTAGAATGGGTTTGTCCGATCCACTCAAGGACGAGTTAGCACGGGTTGGGATACCTCAGACCCTGGAAGAATTAATTAACCTCTCAATCCAAATTGACCGTCGTCTGAGAGAACGACGCACCGAAAGATCTACCAGTGCCTATCGACCCACTTGGATGCTTCCACAGGTTCCCAGTCCTCCTAGTAGGCCTTTGGCTCCTCCAACCTCTCCAGTTTTCGACACGTCAGAGCCTATGCAGCTTGGTCTGCTCCGTCCTTCCTTGACTCCTGAAGAGAAGTTACGTAGACGTAACCTTAACCTATGCCTCTACTGTGGGGAACCTGGGCACTACGCCAGCGTCTGCCCCAACAAGACGCGTAAGTGTCGTTCTTCTGCTCGTATATGTGCTACCATCATGCCAAAACCTAGTACTCACCTTACCATCTCTGTCACTTTGCAGCTTCCCGGAAAGGCTATCCAAGTTCCAGTCATCGTTGATTCCGGAGCATGCAGCTGCTTCATGGACCAGGCCTTTGCAGCTCAGCATGATATCCCACTCCGACTCAAGACCCAGAGCCTGGCTGTCCACCTTGCAGACGGTTCCGCCCTCCGTTCCGGTCCTGTCATTCAAGAGACTATCCCTATAATAGCTACTATAAACTCTGAACACCAGGAATTCCTCCGTTTAGATGTCATTTCCTCTCCCCTGTTCCCTGTCATCCTGGGCATGCCGTGGTTGCTGGGCCATAACCCCCATATCAACTGGGTTTCTGGGAAAGTGGAGTTTCTCTCTGATTATTGCCAACAACATTGCCTGCCAAGAATGGCCCATGAGATACCTCAACTCCTCGGCCTGCACTCTGAAACCAACTCACACCAAGCCATCCCAGAACCCTACCGAGATTTCTCTGATGTATTCAGCAAGAAAGGTGCTGAGACTCTACCGCCACACAGGCCCTATGATTGCCCTATAGAGCTGCTACCTGGAACCGAAGTACCCTTCGGTAGGATCTTTCCATTGACTGAGCAGGAATTGGATACACTAAAACAATACCTTGATGAGAATTTAAAGAAAAAGTTCATCCGCCCGTCCACATCTCCGGCCGGCGCAGGCATATTCTTTGTGGAAAAAAAAGATCATTCCCTTCGGCCATGTATCGACTACCGGGAATTAAATCGGATAACGATCAAGAATCGCTACCCCTTACCCCTGGTGCCTGAATTATTCCAGAGGCTAGGAACGGCAACTGTCTTCACAAAACTGGATCTTCGCGGAGCCTATAATTTAATCCGTATCCGGGAAGGGGACGAGTGGAAAACCGCTTTTCGCACTCGTTTTGGGCATTTCGAGTATTGCGTTATGCCCTTCGGTCTATGCAATGCCCCAGCCACATTCCAACATTTTGTGAACGACATCTTCCGGGAATTTTTGGATCTCTACGTCATCGTCTACCTCGATGACATTCTCATTTTCTCATCATCACTGACTGATCATCGCAGGCACGTCCGGAATGTCCTCGCCCGGCTCAGGCAACACGGGCTGTATGCTAAACTCGATAAATGTGAATTTGAACTCCAATGCATCCAATTCCTGGGGCTCATCATTTCAGTGGAAGGTATTAAAATGGACCCTCAAAAGGTGTCCGCCATCCTGGACTGGCCCGCACCTACGGACAAGAAGGGGGTCCAACGCTTCGTTGGATTTTCCAATTTCTATAGGAAATTCATCAGAGACTTTTCCAAGATCATTGCCCCCATTACTGAATTAACAAGACAGGGAACCCGATTCTGCTGGACCCCCAGGGCTCAATTGGCCTTTGAAAAATTAAAAGGATTATTCACGTCGGCCTCCATCCTCAAACACCCTAACTCTGCCTTGCCATTCGTGTTGGAGGTTGACGCCTCAGAGGTTGCAGTAGGAGCTGTACTCTCCCAACGTCAGGGCCCCAAGGCCCTTCTGTTTCCAATAGCTTTTTTTTCTCGCAAATTATCGGTGTCTGAAAGAAACTACGATGTTGGAGACCGGGAGCTTCTGGCCATCAAGACGGCTCTGGAGGAGTGGCGCTATCTTTTGGAGGGTGCTGTACATCCTATTCTAATCTACACGGACCACAAGAACTTGGAGTATTTGAGATCTGCCAAGAGACTAAAACCGCGACAAGCCAGATGGGCGCTCTTCTTCTCTCGCTTTCAATTTCATATAACCTACAGACCCGGCTCCAAAAACATCAAACCAGACGCTCTCTCACGAATGTTCCATGACTCCAAAGAAACCGTCCCTCCGGACACTATCCTGCCTGCAGGAAATTTTTTATTACTTCAGGGGGATTTAATCTCCAGAATAAGGCAAGCTTCCACAACTATACCCCAACCCACTGAGACCAGCCTAAGAGATGGTTTACTCTGGCATAAGGAGAAGATCATGGTTCCTGAGAGCCTTAGGGTACCAGTACTAGAGCTTTGCCATGACCACAAGTTGGCTGGGCACTTCGGGGCTCAGAAGACAACCGAACTGGTGCAGCGCACCTTTTGGTGGCCACAGTTGGCCGAGGACTGTAGGAATTACGTCAGTTCCTGCCACACATGTGCCCGAAGCAAGAATATTCAGACGAAGGCCTGGGGCTTACTGAAACCCTTGCCCATCCCTGACAGACCTTGGAAAATGATCGCGATGGATTTCATTGTGGAACTGCCCCCATCCGAAGGCTTCTCTACCATCTTTGTCGTAATTGATAGATTGTCAAAAATGGCTCACTTCTTGCCTATGAAAGGCACACCCTCAGCCGTGGAAACGGCGAAGATCTTCGTTAAAGAAATTGTGAGATTACATGGGGTTCCCTCTAATATCGTTTCGGACCGGGGTGTCCAATTCACCTCCAGGTTCTGGAAGGCATTGTGTGGTTCCCTCGAAATTGAGTTAGCGTTCTCTTCAGCCTATCACCCTCAGACAAACGGCCAGACGGAGAGAACCAACCAAACCTTGGAGCAATACCTCCGTTGTTTCTCGGCCTTTTCCCAGGATGACTGGGTTTCTCTGCTACCAGTTGCGGAGTTTTCATACAATAACTCCCTGCACTCAGCCATCAACCAGACACCATTTTTTGCCAATTATGGATTTCATCCCTCCTTTCTACCCAGCTCAATACCTGAATGCTCCCTCCCTGCAGTGACCGAGACATTGGAATTCTTCTCTACCAACAACAAACTTCTGCAGGAAACAATGGCCCAATCCCAGGCTTCTTATAAAAAAACGTTCGACAAGAAGAGGCGCGGGGAGCTTATCCTGGAACCTGGCAATCAAGTATGGCTGTCCACAACTAACTTAAAAATGGCTTGCCCTTCTAGGAAACTAGGGCCTAAATTCATGGGACCCTTCTCGGTGAGAAGAAAAATAAACAACGTAGCGTACGAGCTCAGTCTGCCGGACTCCTTCAAAATACACCCGGTTTTCCATGTGTCCTTACTGAAACCGGTCGCTCCTGATCCTTTCCCCAACCGTAGTACCAGTCCTCCTGAGCCTGTTATGATCAATAACGAGGAGGAGTTTGAAATCGAGGCTATCCTGGACTGTAGGAAAAGGCGTAATCAAATACAGTATCTTATTAAATGGAAGGGGTATGGTCCGGAGGACAATTCCTGGGAACCAGAAAACAATTTACATGCCCCGGAACTTTTACAGACTTTCAGAAATGTTCATGCCTCCAAGTTGGCCCGGCTGGGCATCCGGAGGCTGCCCTTAGGGAGGGGGCACTGTCAGAGAGCTCACCTTGCTGGTCATGGGATTGGCCACCAGAGGGCGCGCCGGTGAGCAAGCTGGCCTATTTAAGTTTGTCAGGCACTCTGTTCAGTGCTGCCTGATCATCAGCTTCCTGTGCCATAGTTCCTGTTTCCTGTCTTGTCTTCCTGTTTACCTGATCTCCCGACGACCCGGATTGCTCTTGGATTCCCCCTTTTGCTGCCTGTACCCGACCTTGGCCTGTTTGACTCCGCTTCTGCCTGCTCCTATTGTACCTTGCTGCCAGTCTGTTGCCGAACCCAGCCTGTCTCCTGACCATCCTGCTCAGTCTCATCGCCTGTGTTCCAGCCTGCACCTGCTGTTCATAGACTGCTATTCCACCAGCATCTGGACTCTAGTTCACAGGCTCTCATACCACTCCGCACTCCTGTGCTTCCTGTTACCTTACCAGGGGCCGCGAGTCGGACGCGTAAGGGAGCCTACTCTCTGCCCAAGCGGACTCACCGGTCTGGTAAGTAGGAGTCTGATACAAGGGTTGTGGGAATCAGGCCCTTGTCCCCATCAACATGGGGACAAGGTGCTTTGGGGGGCTACCCCAAAGCACCCTCCCAATGTTGAGGGCATGTGGCCTGGTACGGTTCAGGAGGGGGGCACTCTCTCGTCCCCCCCTCTTTTCCTGCGGCCTGCCAGGTTGTGTGCTCGGATAAGGGTCTGATATGGATTTTTGGGGGGACCCCACGCCATTTTTTTTTAAATTCTGGCGTGGGGTTCCCCTTAAAATCCATACCAGACCTGAAGGGTCTGGTATGGAATTTAGAGGGACCCCCATGCCATTTGTTTTTTTAATTTTGGTTCGGGGTTCCCCTGTGGGGATTTCCCATGCCGTTTTTATCATTGAACTTTTATGTGTATTGTCGGACCAGCAATTCACTAATAGCCACAAGTAGTTTTAAATGACCTTTTTTCCTTTGAAATGTCATTTTGCTGTCAGATTGTTTTAAACATGGGAAACATGCGCCCCTTTACAGGCATACTATAGACACCCCCCAGGTACGAAATTTAAAGGAATATTACACTTTTATTGTTTCACTTAAAGCATTATTAAAATCACTGCTCCCGAAAAAACTGCCATTTTTAAAACTTTTTTTGCATTGATACATGTCCCCTGGGGCACGACCCAGATCCCCAGACACTTTTTATGACAATACCATGAATATAAGCCTTTAAAATTAGCACTTTTGATTTCTCCCATAGACTTTTAAAGGCTTTCAAATTTGCCGGGAACACCCCAAATTGTTCGCTGTTCGGCGAACTGGCGAACAGCCGATGTTCGAGTCGAACATGAGTTCGACTGGAACTTGAAGCTCATTCCTAGTCATTATACTTGTCATCCATTAAAGAGTAAGAAGAGCCGGTAAGACTGTAATCCTTGATGTGTCGTTTATTGGTACATCAGAGTGATAATAAAACTAATGTTGACGCGTTTCGGCAATAGCCTTAGCTACGACTAAGGATATTGACGAAACACGTCAGATGGTTTTATTGTCACTCTGATGTACCAATAAATGACACTTCAAGGATTACAGTCTTGCCGGCTCTTCTTACTATTGTTGCATTGGAGTGTGTTGGGATACATCGAGCCTCGGCACCTGTGAGTGGACCTGGTGTATGGATTGGGTTGTCCCTGCAGAGAGCGTTGTTACCTTTTTCTTTTCCAAAAAAAACATTCCCCTCCTGGTGATCTATGTACATTGCAAGAATTATAACATCCTTTGTTGCAGATTCCTACCTTTTTGGTATTCTAAAGAAATGCCTCTGTGTTTGTTCTGAGTGGGTCTAATGGGAGGTGTATCATAATTAACTGTCAGGTGTGCAGCTGCAGAGCACCAATGAGGAAATCTGCTGGGTCTGCATCCCTTTCGACAAGTTCCTATTAGAAATATCTCACCAGAAATGACATTTTGGTTGCAGGGGGTGCCTAAAATCTGATTTGTATCTTAGGCAGACTTCTGGGAAAATTGGTGAGCCAATCACACAAGCAGGAAATTATGTTTCTGGGGAGTGGTGCAAAAAGACAGGCACCGCTGTCTACATGCAGGCGCACCGAGCATGCCGATACGCCGTTAGTGGCGGCTCCCGTGCGCATGCGCGGGAGTGACGTCATCGCGGCTTCGGCCAATCACAGCGCCGGAGCCACGATACCCGGAATGAAGATGGACGCTCCGTAGCAGAGGGGACAGCGGTGACATCGCAGGCTCCTGTGTCAGGTAAGTGACACATATTGGGCTACTATGCGATGCATAGTTGCCCATTATGCTTTTACCTTTGCAGGGAAACAAAGAGGAAGTAAAACCCATCAGGGTTTACTTCCCCTTTAACTACTTGCCGACTGCCCGCCGTCGTTGTACGTCCGCTGTTTGAAGGGGCGTACCGTTGTTGTGGCAGCCATTACCCCGGCATCCTCTGCAACGGTGGGCGGTCGGCTTTAATATAAAAGTGGTCTCAGTGGCAGATTCGCTGCAAGATCACTTTTATCGGGCCCTCCCACCGCGATCCGGTCGTCTCCGCCGCTTACCGGAGCCGTTGGTAGCGGCGGAGACGATTGGGTCCTCTCTCCTCTCAGGCTGGATACTGAGTGAGGGAAAGATGGGCCCCCCCCCCCCCCCACTCATCTCCACACCATCGGATGGAGGAAGCGACGTCAAACGTCACTTCCCCCCAATTGTCTTAAAGGGGAAGAAAATTGTTTTTGGACATTCGAGCGGACTTTACCAGTACCAGAAAGGAACACTATAATTTTACAAAAATAATTATTTAATGTTACAAAATTACAAAAAATATATGCGGAATAAAAACAAGAGAAAATAGAGCTCTCATTGGTATAACCGCAGATGTATATGAAAAATGTAGATTCCCTGTTAGGTCCAGAAGAAGCGATAGTGAAACGTTGACCTTTTTTGTAACAGGGAATCTACATTTTTTATATACATCTGCGTTTATACCAATGAGAGCTCTATTTTCTCTTGTTTTTATTCCGCATATATTTTTATCAATTTTGTAACATTAAATAAATAATTATTTTTTGTAAAGTGTTCCTTTCTGGTACCGGTAAAGTCCGCTCAAATGTCCAAAAACAATTTTCAAGCAGTTTTCATTGGATGTGGTACCCCCTTAGCTATTTCTTAATAAACATGCCTTAAAGGGAAAAAAAAAAAAAAAAAAGGTATTCTTTTTTTTTTTATTGCATTTTAGATTTTAGTGTAAATGTGAGATCTAAGGTCTTTTTGACCCAAAATCTTACATTAAAGAGGACCTGTCATGCTTTTTTCTATTCCAAGGGATGTTTACATTCCTTGTAATAGAAATAAAAGTAATGCAAAATTTTTATTTTTTTTAAAAAAAGACAGTGTAAAAAATAAAAATTGAAAAAAATAAAATGAATAGAAATGGTGTTCAAACCACACACGTGAGGTATCGCCGCGATCGTTAGAGCGAGAGCAATAATTCTAGCCCTGGACCTCCTCTGTAAGCCCGGTTTCACACATGTTCGGTGCGAATTGAAGCTCAGGTTTCACTGGGGAGATAAAAATCTCCTGTTCAAAGGAATCATTGCGTTTTAGCTCAGGAGCAGTGAGCAGGGAGAAGGGGAGGGAGAAGGGGGGGGGAGAAGGGGGGGGGAAGGGGGGGGGAGAAGGGGGGGGGAAGGGGGGGAGAGGGGGAGGTGTAGTGAGGAGAAGTAGAAAATCCATGTTCAGAACGCAATGCATCTGCGGAGCAGATGCGTTCCCATAGAAGATAAGGGGCTCGTAATTCGCGCCGCAATGCCCAGAAAACGCACACTTTTTTGTGCAATGCGCAGTGCGAATGCAACGCACATATGTGAACCAGATGCATTTATATGAATGTATTTTAAAATGTCCTGCGAATTAGATGCGGTGTAAGCCGCATCCAATTCGCATAGGTGTGAACCCGGGCTAGCTCAAAACTGGTAACCTGTAGACATTTTTAAACGTCGCCTATGGAGATTTTTAAGGGTCAAAGTTTGTTGTCATTCCACGAGCGGGCGCAATTTTGAAGCGTGACATGTTGGGTGTCAATTTGGGTATACAAAAACAACTGGGCTAACTTTGCTATTGTCTTCTTTTTTTAATTTAAAAAAAAAAGTGTATTTTTCTCCACAAAAGACTTTCGCTTGCGCGACCGCTGCGCAAATACGGTGTGACAAAAAGTACTGCAGCAACGCCATTTTATTTAAGGTGTGCAGTGTAATGCTTTCTCCCAGGGGCACGCTGGATTATTTGTATCCCGAATATACAGCGATGGGCTTGTGGATTGTATGGAACCATCAGCAATGATGATATTAGACCCAGGATTTATTTGGTACATCCGGTGTTGGTCCTCTTCCCCCTTATGGCCGCTCCCATAATCAGGAACACTGTTTACATGCCCCTGCCGAGATATCTAGCTATATCATCTGCAGATATCACCCAAATCGCCCCCTCCGCTCCTCCCAGGACCTCCTGCTCTCTAGCTCCCTTGTTACCTCCTCCCATGCTCGCCTTCAGGACTTCTCCAGAGCCTCTCCCATCCTCTGGAATTCCCTGCCCCAGTATGTCCGATCAGCCCCTACCCTGTCCACCTTTAGGAGATCCTTGAAAACTCATTTATTCAGGGAAGCCTATCCCACACCCACCTAACTGTCCCTGAGCCACCCCCATCAAATCATTCTTTGCAGCTATTACCTTTTGTACCACCACCCCCTCCCTTTTAGAATGTAAGCTCTACGAGCAGGGCCCTCCTGTACCTTTTGTATTGTACTGTAATTGTGTTGTCCCCCTTTTACATTGTAAAGCGCTGAGTAAACTGTTGGCGCTATATAAATCTCGTATAATAATAATAATAATAATATCTATTATACTTTCTAACTTCTGATTGAACTTTCTTACCCTACCGTGACTTGCATGAATATGCATTTCAATACTAGATAGAGACATATTTCCTTCTCTCTCTCATCTGTGTACCTTGGCCGTGTCCTGAGGAAGCCTAACGATGAAACGCGTAGACATACAAGGGCTCACTGCACAATAATCATAGATGCATGTATGTTACAACTGCCATTCTTACTTTTTAGATTTTTGTAATTTTCAATAAATTTATATTTTTGATACTGCTATATTTTCTCCACTGTTTCTTAGCCTTAAAAGTCCGCCTCCCTGGTAATACGCAGTACTACCTTATTCTGTATCCTGACACCATTTAATTCTCTAGGGTATTAAAACAAATATATATATATATATATATATATATGTATAATGTTTGGGGGTTCTAAGTAAATTTCTAGCAAAACAAACCCCAAAAAACAGATTTTACCTTGAAAAAAAACAAAAAAAAATAAAGTGTCAAAATGAGGCTCCGTCCTGACATGGAAATTTATAGATAGGCAACTCCTATCCTCATATTGATTAGTGGTTCCAAATTAATAGTAACTACTGCAGTAGGGAACAGACACAAAAGATACGCTCTGCATCTTTCCAAATTACTGTTCTGCTTTATTATGACACAATTGAAGTTTTTTATGCACATGATTACGTAGGTATCACATTATTATTACAATTGTACATTCATGGTAACAAAGGGCGTAACATAGGCAGGCTAATTCTAATCAGGACTCGAAAGAATGTACTGAAAACATTATTAGTTCTGTGTGCACAGTGAGGGCAGTGTGCAATACATGCAAAATACAATACAATTATATACAGAACTTACACATTTCCTTTACAGTCCTTGGGTGGTTAAAATTACTAATAATTTTATTTATAACCCATTCAGAAATGATCTTCTGTTCCTTAAATGTACATAACAATCTATTGAGTGAATTTTTCATTTTCAATTGGCGTTCATCTAAAAATAATTATTGATTATATTAATACATAGTTGTGATTTAAAAAAAAAAAAACAACGTTATTATTATAAAACAGATCTGTTATCTTTCAGGAATAAGCAATAATTAACCACTTGCCGACCGCCTCACGCCTATATACGTGAGCAGAGCGGCACGGGCAGGCAAAATCACGTACCTAGTACGTGATTGCCTTCCCGCGGGTGGGGGGTCCGATCGGACCCCCCCCCTGTGCCAGCTGCGGTCGGCATTTGGTTGGGAGCGATTACAGACGAGGGGGAGACCATCCGATCGTGGCCCCCCCCTCGCGATCGCTCCCAGTCACTGACAAACATCCCCTGCCTCTGTATAGTACACAGAGGCAGAGGATGTGATGTCATCTCTCCTCGGCTGTCAGTTTCCGTTCCAGCGCCGAGGAGAGATGACATGTAAGTAAGTGCACAACACAAACACACACAGTAGAACATGCCAGGCATACATTACACCCCCGATCCCCCCCCGATCGCCCCCCGATCCCCCCCCAATCACCCCCCCCCCCTGTCACAAACTGACACCAAGCAGGTTTTTTTTTTTTTTTTTTTTTTTTTTCCTGATTACTGCATAGTGTCAGTTTGTGACAGTTAGCAGTGTTAGGACAGTTACTGTAACCCCCCTGTAGGTCTAGGGTACCCCCCTTACCCCCCCTAATAAAGTTTTAACCCCTTGATCACCCCCCCTCACCAGTGTCGCTAAGCGATCATTTTTCTGATCGCTGTATTAGTGTCGCTGGTGACGGTAGTTAGGGACGTAAATATTTAGGTGCGCCGTCAGTGTTTTATAGCGACAGGGACCCCCATATACTATCTAATAAATGTTTTAACCCCTTGATTGCCCCCTAGTTAACCCTTTCACCACTGATCACCGTATAACCGTTACGGGTGACGCTGGTTAGTTAGTTTATTTTTTATAGTGTCAGGGCACCCGCCGTTTATTACCGAATAAAGGTTTAGCCCCCCGATCGCCCGGCGGTGATATGCGTCGCCCCAGGCAGCGTCAGATTAGCGCCAGTACCCCCCCTAATAAAGTTTTAACCCCTTGATCACCCCCTGTCGCCAGTGTCGCTAAGCGATCATTTTTCTGATCGCTGTATTAGTGTCACTGGTGACGCTAGTTAGGAACGTAAATATTTAGGTTCGCCGTCAGTGTTTTATAGCGACAGGGACCCCCATATACTATCTAATAAATGTTTTAACCCCTTGATTGCCCCCTAGTTAACCCTTTCACCACTGATCACCGTATAACTGTTACGGGTGACGCTGGTTAGTTAGTTTATTTTTTATAGTGTCAGGGCACCCGCCGTTTATTACCGAATAAAGGTTTAGCCCCCTGATCGCCCGGCGGTGATATGCGTTGCCCCAGGCAGCGTCAGATTAGCGCCAGTACCGCGAACACCCACGCACGCACCGTACACGCACCATACACCTCCCTTAGTGGTATAGTATCTGATCGGATCAATATCTGATCCAATCAGATCTATACTAGCGTCCCCAGCAGTTTAGGGTTCCCAAAAACGCAGTGTTAGCGGGATCAGCCCAGATACCTGCTAGCACCTGCGTTTTGCCCCTCCGCCCGGCCCAGCCCAGCCCACCCAAGTGCAGTATCGATCGATCACTGTCACTTACAAAACACTAAACGCATAACTGCAGCGTTCGCAGAGTCAGGCCTGATCCCTGCGATCGCTAACAGTTTTTTTGGTAGCATTTTGGTGAACTGGCAAGCACCAGCCCCAGGCAGCGTCAGATTAGCGCCAGTACCGCTAACACCCACGCACGCACCGTACACCTCCCTTAGTGGTATAGTATCTGAACAGATCAATATCTGATCCGATCAGATCTATACTAGCGTCCCCAGCAGTTTAGGGTTCCCAAAAACGCAGTGTTAGCGGGATCAGCCCAGATACCTGCTAGCACCTGCGTTTTGCCCCTCCGCCCGGCCCAGCCCAGCCCACCCAAGTGCAGTATCGATCGATCACTGTCACTTACAAAACACTAAACGCATAACTGCAGCGTTCGCAGAGTCAGGCCTGATCCCTGCGATCGCTAACAGTTTTTTTTGTAGCGTTTTGGTGAACTGGCAAGCGCCAGCGGCCTAGTACACCCCGGTCGTAGTCAAACCAGCACTGCAGTAACACGTGGTGACGTGGCGAGTCCCATAAGTGCAGTTCAAGCTGGTGAGGTGGCAAGCACAAGTAGTGTCCCGCTGCCACCAAAAAGACAAACACAGGCCCGTCGTGCCCATAGTGCCCTTCCTGCTGCATTCGCCAATCCTAATTGGGAACCCACCGCTTCTGCAGCGCCCGTACTTCCCCCATTCACATCCCCAACCAAATGCAGTCGGCTGCATGAGAGGCATTTTCTTTATGTCCTCCCGAGTACCCCTACCCAGCGAACCCCCCCAAAAAAGATGTCGTGTCTGCAGCAAGCGCGGATATAGGCGTGACACCCGCTATTATTGTCCCTCCTGTCCTGACAATCCTGGTCTTTGCATTGGTGAATGTTTTGAACGCTACCATGCACTAGTTGAGTATTAGCGTAGGGTACAGCATTGCACAGACTAGGCACACTTTCACAGGGTCTCCCGAGATGCCATCGCATCTTGAGAGACCCGAACCTGGAACCGGTTACAGTTATTATAGTTAGTTACAAAAAAAAGTGTAAAAAAAAAAAAAACACAAACAAAAATATAAAATAAAAATAGTTGTCGTTTTATTGTTCTCTCTCTCTCTATTCTCTCTCTATTGTTCTGCTCTTTTTTACTGTATTCTATTCTGCAATGTTTTATTGTTATTATGTTTTATCATGTTTGCTTTTCAGGTATGCAATTTTTTATACCTTACCGTTTACTGTGCTTTATTGTTAACCATTTTTTTGTCTTCAGGTATGCCATTCACGACTTTGAGTGGTTATACCAGAATGATGCCTGCAGGTTTAGGTATCATCTTGGTATCATTCTTTTCAGCCAGCGGTCGGCTTTCATGTAAAAGCAATCCTAGTGGCTAATTAGCCTCTAGACTGCTTTTACAAGCAGTGGGAGGGAATGCCCCCCCCCCCCAACATCTTCCGTGTTTTTCTCTGGCTCTCCTGTCTCAACAGGGAACCTGAAAATGCAGCCGGTGATTCAGCCAGCTGACCATAGAGCTGATCAGAGACCAGAGTGGCTCCAAACATCTCTATGACCTAAGAAACCGGAAGCTACGAGCATTTTATGACGTAGATTTCGCCGGATGTAAACAGCGCCATTGGGAAATTGGGAAAGCATTTTATCACACCGATCTTGGTGTGATCAGATGCTTTGAGGGCAGAGGAGAAATCTAGGGTCTAATAGACCCCAATTTTTGCAAAAAAGAGTACCTGTCACTACCTATTGCTATCATAGGGGATATTTACATTCCCTGAGATAACAATAAAAATGATTTAAAAAAAAAAAAAATGAAAGGAACAGTTTAAAAATAAGATAAAAAAATAATAATAATAAAGAAAAAAAAAAAAAAAAAAAAAAAGCACCCCTGTCCCCCCTGCTCTCGCGCTAAGGTGAACGCAAGCGTTGGTCTGGCGTCAAATGTAAACAGCAATTGCACCATGCATGTGAGGTATCGCCGCGAAGGTCAGATCGAGGGCAGTAATTTTAGCAGTAGACCTCCTCTGTAAATCTAAAGTGGTAACCTGTAAAGGCTTTTAAAGGCTTTTAAAAATGTATTTAGTTTGTCGCCACTGCACGTTTGTGCGCAATTTTAAAGCATGTCATGTTTGGTATCTATGTACTCGGCCTAAGATCATCTTTTTTATTTCATCAAACATTTGGGCAATATAGTGTGTTTTAGTGCATTAAAATGTAAAAAAGTGTGTTTTTTCCCCAAAAAATGCGTTTGAAAAATCGCTGCGCAAATACTGTGTGAAAAAAAAAAATGAAACACCCACCATTTTAATCTGTAGGGCATTTGCTTTAAAAAAAATATATAATGTTTGGGGGTTCAAAGTAATTTTCTTGCAAAAAAAAATTATTTTTTTATGTAAACAATAAGTGTCAGAAAGGGCTTTGTCTTCAAGTGGTTAGAAGAGTGGGTGATGTGTGACATAAGCTTCTAAATGTTGTGCATAAAATGCCAGGACAGTTCAAACCCCCCCCAAATGACCCCATTTTGGAAAGTAGACACCCCAAGCTATTTGCTGAGAGTCATGTTGAGTCCATGGAATAATTTATATTGTGACACAAGTTGCGGGAAAGAGACAATTTTTTATTTTTTTTATTTTTTTTTGCGCAAAGTTGTCACTAAATGATATATTGCTCAAACATGCCATGGGAATATGTGAAATTACACCCCAAAATACATTCTGCTGCTTCTCCTGAGTACGGGGATACCACATGTGTGAGACTTTTTGGGAGCCTAGCCGCGTACGGGACCCCGAAAACCAAGCACCGCCTTCAGGCTTTCTAAGGCCGTAAATTTTTGATTTCACTCTTCACCGCCTTTCACAGTTTCGGGGGCCATGGAATGCCCAGGTGGCAAAAAAAAACCCCAAATGACCCCATTTTGGAAAGTAGACACCCCAAGCTATTTGATGAGAGGTATAGTGAGTATTTTGCAGACCTCACTTTTTGTCACAAAGTTTTGAAAATTGAAAAAAGAAAAAAAAAATTTTTTTTTCTCGTCTTTCTTTATTTTCAAAAACAAATGAGAGCTGCAAAATACTCACCATGCCTCTCAGCAAATAGCTTGGGGTGTCTACTTTCCAAAATGGGGTCATTTGGGGGGGGTTTGTGCCACCTGGGCATTCCATGGCCTCCGAAACTGTGATAGGCAGTGAGGAGTAAAATCAAAAATGTACGCCCTTAGAAATCCTGAAGGCGGTGCTTGGTTTTCGGGGTCCCGTACGCGGCTAGGCTCCTAAAAAGTCCCACACATGTGGTATCCCCATACTCAGGAGAAGCAGCTAAATGTATTTTGGGGTGCAATTCCACATATGCCCATGGCCTGTGTGAGCAATATATCATTTAGTGACAACTTTGTGCAAAGAAAAAAAAAAAAAAAAAAAAATTGTCACTTTCCCGCAACTTGTGTCAAAATATAAAACATTCCATGGACTCAACATGCCTCAAAGCAAATAGCTTGGGGTGTCTACTTTCCAAAATGGGGTCATTTGGGGGGGGTTTATGTCATCTGGGCATTTTATGGCCTTCAAAACCGTGATAGGTAGTGAGGAGTAAAATCAAAAATGTACGCCCTTAGAAATCCTGAAGGCGGTGCTTGGTTTTCGGGGCCCCGTACGCGGCTAGGCTCCCAAAAAGTCCCACACATGTGGTATCCCCGTACTCAGGAGAAGCAGCTAAATGTATTTTGGGGTGCAATTCCACATATGCCCATGGCCTGTGTGAGCAATATATCATTTAGTGACAACTTTTTGTAATTTTTTTTTTTTTTTTTTTTTTTTGTCATTATTCAATCACTTGGGACAAAAAAAATGAATATTCAATGGGCTCAACATGCCTCTCAGCAAATTCCTTGGGGTGTCTACTTTCCAAAATGGGGTCATTTGTGGGGGTTTTGTACTGCCCTGCCATTTTAGCACCTCAAGAAATGACATAGGCAGTCAGAAACTAAAAGCTGTGTAAATTCCAGAAAATGTACCCTAGTTTGTAGACGCTATAACTTTTGCGCAAACCAAAAAATATACACTTATTGACATTTTTTTTACCAAAGACATGTGGCCGAATACATTTTGGCCTAAATGTATGACTAAAATTGAGTTTATTGGATTTTTTTTAGAACAAAAAGTAGAAAATATCATTTTTTTTCAAAATTTTCGGTCTTTTTCCGTGTATAGCGCAAAAAATAAAAACGGCAGAGGTGATCAAATACCATCAAAAGAAAGCTCTATTTGTGGGAAGAAAAGGACGCAAATTTCGTTTGGGTACAGCATTGCATGACCGCGCAATTAGCAGTTAAAGCGACGCAGTGCCGAATTGTAAAAAGTGCTCTGGTCAGGAAGGGGGTAAATCCTTCCGGGGCTGAAGTGGTTAACAATATAGAAAAAAAAAATAATCATTATAAAATGATGGAATTTCTAGCACATCAGGCCCTGAGGTTTGTTTTCAAGGATGTTTTTTTTTTTTTTTTAATATATATATAATAAAATGAAATCATTATATATGATTTACTCCATAGAATAAACAAAACAATGTAATTTAGTGAAAAAATATTTCTTCAAATTATTAAAGATTAGAATAATGGTCCATCATTGTTAGCATGCTGATCCTTCACCTATAATGTGTGCACATCGATCATTATAAAGACCCATCCTAGAATAAATTCAGGTTGAGTTTAGAATAGAAATGATTTTATCTACAAAAAAGGAGCTCTTTGGTTCTGTGTGGAGCATTAAAGTGGATCATGTAAACCCTTCCATATACCCAGTGAAGTGACATGGCCTCAGGTGATACACAGAGATTAAACAAATCCTCCTACATAAGTTGTACCTGTGTATCTGCAACCATCTCTCCTCTACATCTGTTCAAAGTTCAGACTTTATACAGCTTGTGTGAGCGTTCAGAAAGCTCGGGACAGAGAACTGAAGTTATACTCTGCAGAGTTCAGTAAGGGACACCCCCCCACACACACATAGCGTACAGGAACAGAGCTGAGGCTGTCAACCACATGTTGTATGCTGGAGCTCCCTCCCCATCACCTTTTTCTCTTGGTATCAGAAGAACCTGTCAGAAGTGATTCAAACAGCAGAGGAAGGAGGCAGCAGACAGAAATGACACTTAGACATGAAATATGAACAAAGCATATCCCTCTATAGCGTGTACTTGTCTCAATCAAGAGCACCGAGGTTTACAGCCACTTTAAAGTAGAACTGAGGGGTTATATAGAAAAAAAGAGGATGAGCAGGCCGGGTATTATCACAGAAGAGACACGCAATGACTATTCTATGATAAAATCCACCTACCGGCTTGCTCCCAGTCTTCTGTGACATGTAATATGAGCTGCGCATGCGCGTCTCAGCTCACACCACCATCACAGGTCCCTGTGTGCCGGGATGAGAAACCCCGGTATATGCGGCAGAGAGTTACATCATCCCAGGACAGACAACGGGGAGGACAGAAGACCGGCACCCCGGGGGAGAAGAGGGTGGAGGAGGGGAGGGATCCTGAATTTTAGAAAAAAAGAGGCAAGTTAATTTCTACTTTAATTATACAAAAATCATCCTCTATAAAATTAACCACATCCCGACCGGTTCTCATACATATACAGCAGCAGGTTGGCTCTCATGAGCGAATCACCGTATATGTATGGTGGCTCCTTTAAGAGCCATAGCAGGCGCGCGCTGCAAGACAGGGGGGACCCGATGCGCGTGGCCGGCGGACGTAATCGCCGCCGGCCACCCGCCACCCGCTTTCACGAGAGCCAGAACGGGGATTTGTGTGTGTAAACACATAAATCCCTGTTCTGTCAGAGGAGAGGAGACAGATCATTTGTTTCTACTAAGTAGGAACAACGATCTGTCTCCTCCTCTAGTCAGTCCAATCCCCTCACAATTAGAACACACAGTTAACACCTTGATTGCCCCCCTAGTGTTAACCCCTTCCCTGCCAGTGACATTTACACAGTAATAGGTGCATTTTTATAGCTTTGATCGCTGTGTAGATATCACCGGTCCCCAAAAAAAAAAAGTGTCAAAAGTGTCGGATCTGTCCGCCGCAATGTCGCATTCCCACTAAAAATTGCAGATCACCACCATTACCCATTAAAAAAAAAAAAAAGCCATAAATCTATCCCCTATTTTGTAGACGCTATAACTTTTGCACAAACCAATCAATATACGCTTATATTACGCGATTATAATATCGCAATTTTTTTTTTACCAAAAATATGTAGAATATATATCGGCCTAAACTGATGAAGAAATTCGTTTTTTTACATTTTTTGGGGGATATTTATTATAGCAAATAGTAAAAAATATTGTGTTCTTTTCAAAATTGTCACTCTTTTTTTGTTTATAGCGCAAAAAAAAACAAAAAAAAAAACAAAAAAAAAAACTGCAGAGGTGATCAAATACCACCAAAAGAAAGCTCTATTTTCTGTGGGGAAACAAAAAAGCACGTCAATTTTGTTTGGGTGCAGCGCCGCATGACCGCGCAATTGTCAGTTAAAGCGATGCAGAGCCGTATCGCTAAAAACGGCCTGGTCATTAAGGGGGTAAAACCGTCCGGGTCTGAAGTGGTTAACCTGCCCATACACGGATTACATTTTATCAATACAGTTATACATTTTTTAAATTAAATAAACAGTTCCTTTCATGGGTGTCCCTGGTGTCACACACCCGCCTGACGTCCTTTCATTCAAAAATGTAAGAAGGCGGTCCTTATATAGTCAAGCAGCCCCAGCATCCAATCAGATTGAGTGAGTGAAGCCTAAAAGACCACTGCGCAAATACAGTGTGACATAAAATATTGCAACAACCGCCATTTTATTCTCTAGGATCTATGCTAAAAATATATATTTATATATAAAATGTTTTGGGGTTCCAAGTAATTTTCTATAAAAAAAATATACTGATTTTAATGTCAGAAAAAGGGTTTAGTCTTTAAGTGGTTAAACTGACTTCATTTACAGACCGAAGTTCATTCCTTTGATGCAAGAACTAAATGTTTACAGTGAATCCATAACAAATACAAGCCGGCAACTTGACAGCTTCTCCATAGAATTGTTGGTATTGTAGCATTATAGCAGTAACATCATCCAAAATGCTGACGCGTTTCGGCCTAAGCCTTCATCAAAAGCTTTTGATGAAGGCTTAGGCCGAAACGCGTCAACATTTTGGATGATGTTACTGCTATAATGCTACCACAACATTTTGTATGGAGAAGCTGTCTTGTATTTGTTATGGATTCACTGTGAACTCAATTAGCCAGAGCACCGACCACTCTTCACACTAACGGCATCATAAAGCGGTAGAGCTTGGGTGAGTTTTCCCTTGCTAAATGTTTACAATGTTTCTCTTTATTAGATGTTGAGATAAACTTGGCAGGCTGCCTGGATTTTTTTTGTCAGCTGTCAGAAGTGATCAGAGAACTTTCTGCACTTGTTACATAGAATCGGGAAGTGCTGTTTTAAGATCGGGAGGGTTCTTCTTCACTGCTTCCTCCTATTGGCTGAGTATTGCACCAATCAGATTCTCCACCCTGTGATATCACCAGTCTCTAGGCAGATTTTTCACGTTTGATTCCCCCCCAGTTATCTTTATACAACCTCTCCCTACACGTAACCCAACCTGGAGGGGCTCGGTGAAGGTGGTGGTGAAGGTGTGGAGGTGTCGGATTGGGTCACACAATTCAAAAAAGGAGATCCGCCCGGCCTCATAATCCAGATCCATACTGACTCTGTTACTGGAGACCTCGCCGAGTGATTGGATCTCCTTCCTGTCATGTCTCACCGAGTACCAATTATCCTCCCACCTCCCCAAACCCCAGGACTTCTTATTATATCCAATCCGTGACTGCTCTCCTCTTCTGTCTATACTGGGGTAACACATCCCGACTCTCCACAGATCTGACCCCCCGACATCCACTTCCCAGTAATGTCTCCCTGAGAACCTCTGACTGCTCATCACCTGAGGATACTCAAATCTCTCTGGTGTTTCTGGGCGATTCTGATGTAATGAGAAGGATGCAGTTTTCCTGTCATCTGATATATGTAGATGATTACCAGCTGTCCTCACATCCAGTAATATGTCTGTAACCTCCGACACCCCCCATGTTTGCTGTAATATATCAGATAAACCTGTGTGTAATGTGAGGGAGATCCCCGCACATCCAGATCCCCTCCATCATGGAGGAGTTTATCATGTCTCTCTCTGTCCTCATCATCTCCATCCTCAGTATCACACAAGTCACCTGTGTCTGATTCCTGTAGGAGAGTCAGTGGATCCGTCATGTTACACAGCTTCTCAATGTCACCCATCTTCCTGGACAGCTCCTCCTCCTTTATTTCCAGCTGTTGGATCATATCAGACAGTGATAGAGAGACCCGCTCTGCCTGCCCAGAGATTTCCCTCAGGACTCTCTTCTCCAGGTCTTCTAGACATCTCCTGAGGTCTCTGAACAGGGCAGTGACTCTCTCTGTTTCATCATCTGCTTTTCCTTGTACTTTCCTCCTGCGTTCCTGCAGACTCTGGACTCTTTTCTCCATCTCCTCTCTCTCTGTCATCAGTTTCTGCAGAACTTTCCTCAGTTTCTTCTTTTTCATCTCAGAGGCCTCATCCAGAGTCTCCACCTGATGCCCCCGATGTTCTCCGGCCAAACTACAGGACACACAGATACAGGTGGAGTCCTCAGTGCAGTAATACTCCAGGATCTTCTTATGGACAGAACATTTCCTATTCTCCAGAGAAGTGGTGAGGTCAAATAAGACGTGTTCTGGTGACTTGCTGTGGACTCTCAGGTGCTTGTCACATAGAGAAGCTTCACACATCAGACAGGATATCACAGCCGGTACAGGAGTGTGAATACATTGAGTACAGAAGACTCCGGACTTCTCCTGATCTGGCTGAGCACACAGGAAATTCTCCACTATGTTACGCAGTGTTATGTTCCTGTGCAGGGCAGGCCGCTCCTGGAACTCTTCTCTACATTCAGGACAGGAATAACCTCCAGACCCCTCCAGTGTATCCAACACACGACCAATACAGTCCCGGCAGAAGTTGTGTCCACATTTCAGGTTTACAGGATCTGTATAAATGTTCAGACAGATGGAACATTCCAGCTCCTTCCTCAAATCAGCAGACGCCATTCCTAAAAACAGAAGAGAGAAAAGAAAGTGAAATTCTCTACGTATTAAAGTTGAGCTCCAGGAATTCAGCCACTTTGTAAATCTTACTATTATTATTATTTAAGGTACTTCTTTAGCGCCGTCAATTTACGCAGCGCTTTACATATACATTGTACCTTCACATCGGTCCCTACCCTCAAGGAGCTTACAATCTAAGGTCCCTAACTCACATTCAGTTACCAGGGCCAATTAAGACAGAAGCCAATTAACCTACCAGCATGTCTTTGGCGTTTGGGAGGAAACCCACGCAGGAACAGGGAGAACATGCAAAATCCAGGCAGGTAGTGTCGTGGTTGGGATTCGAACCAGCGACCCTTCTTACTGCTAGGCGAAAGTGCTACCCACAACACCACTGGGCCGCCTATGGTTTAAATCCAGTGAGGTGCGTGCAACCTTTTGGACTAATCTCTGTTATTTACAACAGAGATGATTGTTGTTTTTTTGTTTTTTGTTTTTTTTTTTTTTTAACACCGAACATACGGCAGTCACTACACTCCCAGTACTCTAACAGGAGAGAGGTTGTAATCTCATATAGCAGCTTTTTTCAAAGAGGATCCGATTTGGTTAAGTGAACATGCGTGAGGGCTGACTATTTTGCCTGACATTCTTTGAACCATTAAAATTTGGTCTAAGTGTGTTTGGATACACCATATTTATCGGTGTATAACACACACCTTCACTTTAGGAGGGAAGTTTCAGGAAAAAAACTTAAATTTGAAATAAATAACTGTGAAGCAAAATAAGGGTCAGTATCCATGAATGCAGCCCCGCCGTTGCCATGTCGCCAGCCCCGCCGTTGCCATGTCGCCAGCCCCGCCGTTGCCATCAGTGCAGCCTGATCGATGCCCATCTGCAGCCTCGGAGGGGACAGGGAGGGGGCGGGGCAAGTGCAACCAGGTTACATACAGGAGAATCTCCTGTTTACTCTGCAGCCTCTTTAATACAAAGTCCCGCCTCCTATGATGGACAGAACAGTCATCCAATGGCATCCCAGGAGACGGGACTTCCTATTACAGAGGCCGCCACGTAAACAGGATATCTTTTACGATTTTTACGAAATTTACGATTTTGTGGCCATTTTTAAGAGAATATGAATGATAACACAAAAACTTTTCTTTCACTCATGATTAGTGTTTGGATGAAGCCATTTATTATCCATCAACTGCGTTTACTCTTTACATCATAATGTAACAGAAACTACCCAAATGATCAAAATGTTTTTAGATTTGGTGTGCGAGGATGCTCAGGAATCCATTATATCTGAGTTTGAGGAAGAGAGCACCAAGTAAATCGCTGGGCGGTGAGTTTCTGTCCACAAGAGAATCTGGTTTGCTTCCTTCAAGGCAGCCGAGTGCCTCGCCTCACCTTGATGGCGGATATATGACACGGTAGTGGTATTGTCTGACTGCACCCAAATTGTGTGTGCCTTTAGCAGGGGTTCCAGTGCTGTAGAGATAGTTTGACAGCTATAAGATATTGATGGAGAGTTTGGCCTCCTCTGTTGGCCATGTTCCCTGAACAATCAAGGATTGAAAGACTCTCCCAGCCTGAAAGACACGTGTCTGTTGTAAGACCCTTCCAATACTGAAGAAGGAAAGATCTTACCTCTGTTAAGGGGCTGAATGTCGGCCGATTCAATAAAAACTGGCTGAAATTCGGCTCCCAATGGCTGAGAGCACTGACCGGAGTGTTCTGACGGGGGGTGGGGCATCCCTCTGTCAGTACAGCGATCTCCCCTGCTGAGTTGTCGTGTTCTAATGCCAGATTGTTAATACAATGGGAGCCGTCAGTATTTTTCTTTTAACCTGCTAGGTTGAATAAAAAAAAAAGAAGAGATAAATATTGGTGTGTACCAGGCTTTAGAGCTGAAGAGGTGATCCACTGCTAGGACAAGAACTTTCTTGTTTGGTAGAATAGGAGCATGAGAAGATCCTGTAAAAAAAGACTGCTTTTCCAATGCTGACAGAATATTTAGCTGGAGAGTTCTTGAATGGAATTGGGAAAAAGGTATTGCCTCAAAAAAAAAGAAACCACCACTGGACCCTGAACTCATACGGCAAATCTCACTGAGATTTCTTTTGGATCTCAGTTATCGAGTGTGAGTTCTTAGAGAAGGAACTTACTTTACGGGAAGAAGTAACTTTGTCTAGGATAAATGCAGGATCTGACCAAAGTATTCTAGGCACACGGAAGGCTGGAGAGCAAATTTCTAAATTGATCTCCCTGCCAAAAGGCCCAAAGAAGCTGAATTGTTTTTTGGACATTTGCAAAGGAGAGGAGTCCATCAGGAGAAAGTCATCTGGAAAGCTTGCCACCTGGGATGATCAGAGTTCTGAGAAGGGCAAGCAAGGGTGCTAAGATCTTTATGAACACCCTGGGAACAGAGGACGGGATGAGAGGTAATACACATACACTGGAAGGGTCTTCTGCCACGGCAAAAGTATAAAAATAGCTGATGAGGGGGGTAAATGAGAACATGCAGATAGGCATAATGGATGTTCACAGATGTCACGTGCTCCCCTTTTTTCAGAAAAGCAATTACAGACCTTGCAAACTTCCATAACTACATTTTTGGAACGTGGAAGAATTTGTTGAGGGATTGTAAGTCTAGGATAGATCAGATAGCCTTCATTGGAGTTTTGGAACCATGAACAGGTTAGAGTAGAATCCTTTGAACCTGTCCTGTGGTGGTACAATGACCTCCCTGGGACAAGAGGTGGCTCAGTGTCTTTTGCAGATCTGACTGCCCTTGGAAAGTTTTGGTTGATTTGAAAGAAAAAAGCGGTGAGTTGGTAGTCTTGAACTCTATCTTGCACCTTTTTTACAAAATTGAACCCACAGGTCAGGGCTGTTTGTGACCCAGAGAGATGACAACTGCAACAGACATACTGCACTGAGTGAGGGGTCCCTTCAAGGTGAAGAGGGCTTGACGGCCTTTGTGGGCCAAGCCTTGTGCTGAAAGACAGGAATGAACTTAGGCTTTCAAGTTGAAGCCTAATTTGAGCATTGAGGTGCTCTATGTTTTGAGAAGCTGGGAGCTCCTGAGGAAGGGGGCTTTGCTACATTCATCTGAGGAAGTACCCACCTGTGACCTCTATGATGAAATAGTCAAGAGCCTTCAGGCTCCATTTACAACTAGGCGTTTTTGGGTGTTTTTCTGCTGTAAGCCTCAGCTCTAAAAATGCCCAACAAGACAAATCCCATTCATTTCAATGGCCCCAGTTCACGCAGCGTCGCCTGAAGCAGAACGCCCATTGCTCAAAAAAGTACAGGAGCTTATTTTTTGGTAGATTACAGGCGGGTTTTACTGTACAAAACAACTGCAAATCTCTGCAAAAATAAAAACGCCCAAAAAATCCCTGTAAAATAGCAACTTCTAGACGGGAGCATAACCTAAAAGGAGAATTCGAGCCTGAGCTCGTTAGGCTATACTTCTCTTATGGGTCACAGGAGTGCAATTCGTTTTGCACACCTGTGACCCGTTTTCAGCAGAGCGTGGATGCAGACGTCACTGGAATCAGTCCAGGCACCGCGTCATCACGACAATAAAGTGTGGATCTGCCAGGTACCTGGACTGATGCCCATCTCAGCCTCTCAGCCCCGCTGAGAGCCTGAGACGGCAGCTCCCCGCCCCTCCAAAGCTCAGCACTCCAGTGAGCGCACGGGGGGTGGGGGGTTAGAGCGGAAGCTGCTGATTGACAGTCAGCAGCTCTCTGCTCGAGGAGCTGTGAGAACTGAAAAATGCCTCATCTGCAATCCCAGTGTGAATGCCCGAGTGCTTTCACACTGGGGTGGTGCGCTTGCAGGACGTTAGAAAAAGTCCTACAAGCAGCAACTTCGGGGTGGTTTTGCGAGGGGTGAATACAACGCCCTGCCCATTGGAATGCATGGGCAGTGCTGCTGAAGTGCCTACAAAGAGCTTCGGCAGCAGCACTACACAAGCACTTTTAACCCCTTTTAAGGGGTTAAAAAGCACCCCGCTCCAGCCCGAATAGCAACACCAAATCGACGCTTTTACTGCAGTAAATCGCCACTTTACCGCTACCACCGCCCCAGTGTGAAAGGGCTCTTAATGGACAGAGAATGTTTGTAAGAATTTGTAGATCTCCTTGTGCCCATAGGGGCGTGATGAGATGGGGAGAGTCCACCTGTACAATGCAGAGGTTTTTGCAGACAAAGACAATGAGTTTGTCAACGTTAGCAAGCATGTTGTGTGAAGCTTCAATATAGTGACAGTGTGGGGGAGGGAAATCTTCTGCAGCTTCCTTCAACATGGTCTCTACATCCTCTTCATTCCCCTAATTCAGCGTCCTCTAGTACCGGAATGATGGAGGAGGAGGAGGAGGAGGAGAAGATGGAGATGGAGGAGGAGGAAGAGGAGATGGAGGAGGAGATGGAGGAGGAAAAGGAGATGGAGATGAAGGAGAAGATGAAGATGGAGATGGAGGAGA
This sequence comes from Lithobates clamitans, assembly GCA_037952925.1. Classification (NCBI taxonomy): domain Eukaryota; kingdom Metazoa; phylum Chordata; class Amphibia; order Anura; family Ranidae; genus Lithobates; species Lithobates clamitans. Next base: position 83,283 of record JBBGZY010003698.1, read on the forward strand.
AGATGAAGATGGAGATGGAGAAGAAGATGGATGAGAAGAATATGGAGATGGAGGAGAAGATGGAGATGGAGGAGCAGATGGAGGAAAAGATGGAGATGGAGAAGATGGAGGAGAAGATGGAGATGGAGGAGGAGGAGGAGAAGATGGAGGAGGAGGAGGAAAAGGAGGAAAAGATGGAGGAGGAGGAGGAGAAGATGGAGGAGGAGGAGAAGATGGAGGAGGAGGAGAAGATGGAGATGGAGGAGAAGGAGAAGATGGAGATGGAGGAGAAGGAGAAGATGGAGATGGAGGAGGAGAATATGAATATGGAGGAGAAGATGGAGATGGAGGAGGAAATGGAGATGGAGATGGAGGAGGAGATGGAGATGGAGATGGAGGAGGAGAAGATGGAGATGGAGGAGGAGGAGGAGGAGAAGATGGAGATGGAGGAGGAGGAGGAGGAGGAGGAGGAGGAGGAGGAGGAGGAGGAGAAGAAGATAGGGATGGAGGAGAAGGAGAAGATGGAGATGGAGATAGATGAGGAGGAGGAGGAGAAGAAGATGTAGGAGAAGATGGAGATGGAGGAGGAGAAGAAGATGGAGGAGGAGATGGAGATGGAGGAGGAGATGGAGATGGAGGAGAAGATGGAGGAGGAGATGGAGATGGAGGAGGAGAAGAAGATGGAGGAGGAGATGGAGATGGAGGAGAAGATGGAGATGGAGGAGAATATGAAGATGGAGATGGAGGAGAAGATGGATGAGAAGAATATGGAGATGGAGATGGAGATGGAGGAGCAGATGGAGGAAAAGATGGAGATGGAGGAGAAGATGGATGAGAAGATGGAGATGGAGGAGGAGGAGGAGAAGATGGAGGAGGAGGAGAAGATGGAGATGGAGGAGAAGATGGAGATGGAGGAGAAGGAGAAGATGGAGATGGAGGAGGAGAATATGAATATGGAGGAGAAGATGGAGATGGAGGAGGAGGAGAAGATGGAGATGGAGGAGGAGGAGGAGGAGGAGGAGGAGAAGAAGATAGGGATGGAGGAGAAGGAGAAGATGGAGATGGAGATAGATGAGGAGGAGGAGGAGAAGAAGATGTAGGAGAAGATGGAGATGGAGGAGGAGAAGAAGATGTAGGAGAAGATGGAGATGGAGGAGGAGAAGAAGATGGAGGAGGAGATGGAGATGGAGGAGGAGATGGAGATGGAGGAGAAGATGGAGGAGGAGATGGAGATGGAGGAGGAGAAGAAGATGGAGGAGGAGATGGAGATGGAGGAGAAGATGGAGATGGAGGAGAATATGAAGATGGAGATGGAGGAGAAGATGGATGAGAAGAATATGGAGATGGAGGAGAAGATGGAGATGGAGGAGCAGATGGAGGAAAAGATGGAGATGGAGGAGAAGATGGATGAGAAGATGGAGATGGAGGAGGAGGAGGAGAAGATGGAGGAGGAGGAGAAGATGGAGATGGAGGAGAAGGAGAAGATGGAGATGGAGGAGAAGGAGAAGATGGAGATGGAGGAGGAGAATATGAATATGGAGGAGAAGATGGAGATGGAGGAGGAAATGGAGATGGAGATGGAGGAGGAGATGGAGATGGAGATGAAGGAGGAGAAGATGGAGATGGAGATGAAGGAGGAGAAGATGGAGATGGAGGAGGAGGAGGAGGAGAAGATGGAGATGGAGATGGAGGAGGAGGAGGAGGAGGAGGAGGAGGAGGAGGAGGAGGAGAAGATAGGGATGGAGGAGAAGGAGAAGATGGAGATGGAGATAGATGAGGAGGAGGAGGAGAAGAAGATGTAGGAGAAGATGGAGATGGAGGAGGAGAAGAAGATGGAGGAGGAGATGGAGATGGAGGAGGAGATGGAGATGGAGGAGGAGATGGAGATGGAGGAGGAGATGGAGATGGAGGAGGAGATGGAGGAGGAGATGGAGGAGGAGATGGAGGAGGAGATGGAGTGACTGCCCGTTTCCAAGCACTGGATAAATATGGCTGAATTAGGGCTGTAAATCTGTCCTAGGAAGTGTGACATAGCGGCAGAGAATTCTGTCATGTAGACTGCTTGTTGCATACCTGAAATAGAGCTGCAATTGGTTTAGGAGAGCGGTGTTAAAACTGATCCCTTCCTTAGAAAGGGACATATCATCATTTCCATCTTGAGTGTTGTGTGGTCCTTCGGTATAATTGGCTCCCTTTTGCTTGGTCCCCGCCATAGCTACAAGTGAAGGTACTCGCTTGTGGGGTACTCTTGGAGTAGAGTGTTGAAGATAGGATAAGTATGTCTGGTCGGAGTACACAGTAACTGCAGCCAATCCATGTGGTGAAAGGGAGGAAGCACCTGAGTATCCTTTTTAAGGGCTCTAGGTGGAAATGGCATTAAACCAGTGATGTCATGAGTAATCGGTCAATCTTCTGAGACTGAGCCGTTGAATTTTAGCGCCAAGTTTGGAAAGTTCATACTGTGAACTCAGCGGATTCTAAATATAGCCCCGTATTGCACAGCAACTGTCAGAAGGTATGGGGTGACCCTCCTGTCGACAATGCTGAACTGTATATAGTCCAGGTGTCACAGTGTCTATATCCCTGAAAGAGTCTTAAGGGACTGGGTTACATAGCCGTGGACCCTGTGCCAAGGCAAATGCCCCATACAGGATCCAGTGCTCAAAGCAACAACACAGGCCGTTCCCACAGCTTCGAGTCCTGGTACGGTTCCTATGGTTTTACCAAGGTTGCACTAATACGTCTGGTCAGGGTAACACAACCACTTTGCTGACGTCATATCGCTATATATGGCGGGCGGGAAGTGGTGAAAGAGTTGGAAGTTAAAATAAAAGTAAAATAATAAAGTAGTGGAGCTGTTTCTTCCGGGAAGGAGAAGAGGTCCATCACCTTCAGACACTAGGAAAGAGTTGAGGACTCGCGGGGGGGGCAGGTAGGATTATAGAAAAGGCGCCCGAGGGGGACGTGTCCTCAAAAGATGGTCAGTGTCCACTTAGTGCTCATCATGCACCCACTGGTTATACGAAAGTCGAACTATTGGTAAAACCAGCCTGTCAGGTTTTTCCCGAACGATTAGCGATCCCGGATATGCCGGATATAGCCGGCCACTCTAATCTTTGTGTTCTGCCAGCAGGGAAGGCTCCGCACCGTACAGAACACAATAACCCCAATGAGAGGATTCCCATATCAACACTGAGAACCCAGAAATTTTCCTTCCTACCAGCTGTGGTTGAAAAACAAAAAAAAAATCTGAAGCGCTCACTGTACTAACTATGCAATATTAGTACAGGGATCTTCCCGCTGTGCTATTGTTTTCTGACAGGGATACACCCCCCTCCCCCCCACCAGTCAGCATAGTGGAGGAGGGGACATTAGAGTGTAAGCTCCTCTGTACAGAGACTGATGTGACTGTGTGGGGGGAGGGGACATTAGAGTGTAAGCTCATCTGTACAGAGACTGATGTGACTGTGGGGGGAGGGGACATTAGAGTGTAAGCTCCTCTGGTACAGAGACTGATGTGACTGTGGGGGGAGGGGACATTAGAGTGTAAGCTCCTCTGTACAGAGACTGATGTGACTGTGTGGGGGAGGGGACATTAGAGTGTAAGCTCCTCTGTACAGAGACGGATGTGACTGTGGGGGGAGGGGACATTAGAGTGTAAGCTCCTCTGTACAGAGACTGATGTGACTGTGGGGGGGGGACATTAGAGTGTAAGCTCCTCTGTACAGAGACTGATGTGACTGTGGGGGGGAGGGGGACATTAGAGTGTAAGCTCCTCTGTACAGAGACTGATGTGATGTGGGGGGAGGGGACATTAGAGTGTAAGCTCCTCTGTACAGAGACTGATGTGACTGTGGGGGGAGGGGACATTAGAGTGTAAGCTCCTCTGTACAGAGACTGATGTGACTGTGGGGGGGAGGGGACATTAGAGTGTAAGCTCCTCTGTATAGAGACTGATGTGACTGTGGGGGGGAGGGGACATTAGAGTGTAAGCTCCTCTGTACAGAGACTGATGTGACTGTGGGGGGAGGGGACATTAGAGTGTAAGCTCCTCTGTACAGAGACTGATGTGACTGTGGGGGGAGGGGGACATTAGAGTGTAAGCTCCTCTGTACAGAGACTGATGTGGGGGGGGGAGGGGACATTAGAGTGTAAGCTCCTCTGTACAGAGACTGATGTGGGGGGGAGGGGACATTAGAGTGTAAGCTCCTCTGTACAGAGACTGATGTGGGGGGGGGAGGGGACATTAGAGTGTAAGCTCCTCTGTATAGAGACTGATGTGACTGTGGGGGGAGGGGACATTAGAGTGTAAGCTCCTCTGTATAGAGACTGATGTGACTGTGGGGGGGGGGGGGGACATTAGAGTGTAAGCTCCTCTGTACAGAGACTGATGTGACTGTGGGGGGAGGGGACATTAGAGTGTAAGCTCCTCTGTACAGAGACTGATGTGACTGTGGGGGGAGGGGACATTAGAGTGTAAGCTCCTCTGTACAGAGACTGATGTGACTGTGGGGGAGGGGACATTAGAGTGTAAGCTCCTCTGTATAGACTGATGTGACTGTGGGGGGGAGGGGACATTAGAGTGTAAGCTCCTCTGTACAGAGACTGATGTGACTGTGGGGGGAGGGGACATTAGAGTGTAAGCTCCTCTGTACAGAGGCTGATGTGACTGTGGGGGGAGGGGACATTAGAGTGTAAGCTCCTCTGTATAGAGACTGATGTGACTGTGGGGGGAGGGGACATTAGAGTGTAAGCTCCTCTGTATAGAGACTGATGTGACTGTGGGGGGAGGGGACATTAGAGTGTAAGCTCCTCTGTACAGAGACTGATGTGACTGTGGGGGAGGGGACATTAGAGTGTAAGCTCCTCTGTACAGAGACTGATGTGACTGTGGGGGGAGGGGACATTAGAGTGTAAGCTCCTCTGTACAGAGACTGATGTGACTCTGGGGGAGGGGACATTAGAGTGTAAGCTCCTCTGTACAGAGACTGATGTGACTGTGGGGGGGAGGGGACATTAGAGTGTAAGCTCCTCTGTACAGAGACTGATGTGACTGTGGGGGGAGGGGACATTAGAGTGTAAGCTCCTCTGTACAGAGGCTGATGTGACTGTGGGGGGAGGGGACATTAGAGTGTAAGCTCCTCTGTATAGAGACTGATGTGACTGTGGGGGGAGGGGACATTAGAGTGTAAGCTCCTCTGTATAGAGACTGATGTGACTGTGGGGGGAGGGGACATTAGAGTGTAAGCTCCTCTGTACAGAGACTGATGTGACTGTGGGGGAGGGGACATTAGAGTGTAAGCTCCTCTGTACAGAGACTGATGTGACTGTGGGGGGAGGGGACATTAGAGTGTAAGCTCCTCTGTACAGAGACTGATGTGACTCTGGGGGAGGGGACATTAGAGTGTAAGCTCCTCTGTACAGAGACTGATGTGACTGTGTGGGGGAGGGGACATTAGAGTGTAAGCTCCTCTGTACAGAGACGGATGTGACTGTGGGGGGGAGGGGACATTAGAGTGTAAGCTCCTCTGTACAGAGACTGATGTGACTGTGGGGGGGGGGACATTAGAGTGTAAGCTCCTCTGTACAGAGACTGATGTGACTGTGGGGGGGAGGGGACATTAGAGTGTAAGCTCCTCTGTACAGAGACTGATGTGATGTGGGGGGAGGGGACATTAGAGTGTAAGCTCCTCTGTACAGAGACTGATGTGACTGTGGGGGGAGGGGACATTAGAGTGTAAGCTCCTCTGTACAGAGACTGATGTGACTGTGGGGGGGAGGGGACATTAGAGTGTAAGCTCCTCTGTATAGAGACTGATGTGACTGTGGGGGGGAGGGGACATTAGAGTGTAAGCTCCTCTGTATAGAGACTGATGTGACTGTGGGGGGGGGGGACATTAGAGTGTAAGCTCCTCTGTACAGAGACTGATGTGACTGTGGGGGGAGGGGACATTAGAGTGTAAGCTCCTCTGTACAGAGACTGATGTGACTGTGGGGGGAGGGGACATTAGAGTGTAAGCTCCTCTGTACAGAGACTGATGTGACTGTGGGGGGAGGGGACATTAGAGTGTAAGCTCCTCTGTATAGACTGATGTGACTGTGGGGGGGAGGGGACATTAGAGTGTAAGCTCCTCTGTACAGAGACTGATGTGACTGTGGGGGGAGGGGACATTAGAGTGTAAGCTCCTCTGTACAGAGGCTGATGTGACTGTGGGGGGAGGGGACATTAGAGTGTAAGCTCCTCTGTATAGAGACTGATGTGACTGTGGGGGGAGGGGACATTAGAGTGTAAGCTCCTCTGTATAGAGACTGATGTGACTGTGGGGGGAGGGGACATTAGAGTGTAAGCTCCTCTGTACAGAGACTGATGTGACTGTGGGGGAGGGGACATTAGAGTGTAAGCTCCTCTGTACAGAGACTGATG